>CM021530.1:4714348-4730713 GCA_010994315.2 Pisaster ochraceus
AAAAAAAAAAAAAAAAAAAAAAAAAAAAAAAAAAAAAAAAAAAAAAAAAACGTACACAAATTATATTATCAAGTAAATAAACACAAGGGGATATGACTGGGTAAATGTTTTTATAATTTAGGATTGAAAACAATTTTTTGACTAGAGCGCGACCTCCGAATTAAAGCTGAGCTATTTAAGCCCAATGTCGGCGGTGTCCCTATATTGTCAATGTCTTTGTTCAGAGGTGCCAGTTAGAAATCATTCAACCTGTAACTGCTGTGCCCTGTGGGGTTGTCAGTTTGTCTTTGTTCAACCCTAAAGAAAATTATATTAATTACATAAAAGTGGTGGAACATTATGATCTTTAAATTTGTTTTAAGTCCATCCGAAGACTGTCATGAACCACAAGCTTACCTCTGAAAAGATCATTAGGATTTGCTTGGTTGAAATAAACAAAAATCATTATAGCACACAGTTAAGCTGAAAAATGAGACAAATCGTCTCATGCCCGAAAGAAGGACGTCACGAAAGTTGTATCTGGAAAATGGTGTCGGCAATTAAATGTGCAAAGTTGAGTTCCAAGAAAACTTACCACGACAGTTTGATCATTTTTTTTGGTTTCTTTTTTTGTTTGCTATTGATAAGTCATAATAATGATAGGAAGGTTAAAATATGCATGGGAATGGGAAAACATATCTTTGTGGGGTAATTCTAGCAACAACAATGTAACATTAGTGCCAGATTTTTGGTACATAACAAGTTTGTATGGCAAGCTACATTTAGGATAAAATTTGCAATAAAAAAGCTAGCATTTCTGATGAAATGTTACATTATTTGTATTTGACAAAAGTGTACTTTTTTTTTACAACAATAATTCTGTAATTTAATGTGTAAGATGGAAGCTGAAATACCAACATGTTTCAATTGGTCGGGTGTTCGGTACTGCGGCTGCGCAATCAGATTCATCTGTAGCTCCCAGCCGATCTAGAAACAAGATTAAACAAAAGATCCACAAATTAATTCATAAGTTAATAATAGTCAGTACAAAAAAAACCAACAACGTCCTTTCAAGAGTTCACAGTAACCAATTTATGCGAGTTGTTTGAATTGTAGAGTAGTAAGGCCTAACTGCTTTAAAATGTATTAAATGGAAATTGCAAATTAAAGAACAAAAACTAATTATAGAGTCGGCTAGATGAAACAAAACATTAAAGAGCACCTTTGGAGAAGTTAAGAGTTAATGACGTTTAGAATGAAATTTATTTCTTTTATTTTTAGTTTATTTTATGTTATTAGGGCCTACACTTCGTCACTGGCGCAACACTACATAAAGAAATATACAAGGTAATAAATAGATAAACAAATTATATAAAAAATAGAGAATCTATTTACAATTACACACAGTATAGACAAAAATTAACAACAAATCGGCAGTTACAACAAATCGGCAGTGTATTGCTAGATAGACCCGGTGACCAGCACCTCTACAGAGCCATCCAACCACAGTTAAAGGGGAAAGGAAGGGGTTGGGGGAAGTAGGAAGGAGAAAGGCGGAGGGAGGAGGCAAACTGATAGAAAGAAAGGGACAAAAAAAGAAGGACTTTTCAATTACAATCCCAAGACCAGACGTTGACAGATTGAAAAGTGGAATTACATTTTGAATTGTAAAATTGTAAAACAAATTGCGAGTGGAAATTGTACATTAGGTTTGACTCCAGAGACTTACGCTGGCTCTAACTGTTGTCGATACAGAGCTTAGATGTCTGAGTTCCGCCTCGTGAGTGCTTTTTGTCTCCTCCAGAGATGAGCCCGTTGGCGATCGAGAAGACAGATTCTCAAAAACGTTTTCCGGCTGCGCGTATCTGTGATCAGTTCCAATGTTTACATAAAGTACATGCAAGTTCAATAGCATGAACAAACAACAAACAAGTGCGAAGTACAAAGGGTGAACAAGGTAAATATACACTGATTTGAAAGAAAAAAACATGATAAAGTAACAAAAGAATATGTGTACTTTTGTGTGGGCACATAAAGCGAGCTTATCCCTGTGTACAGGAAATGAACATTCCAAAACTAACAACCCTCCTCCATGCAACAATTAGGGTACGTTTATTGATTGTACATAATTTTCAGGATCTTATAAAACAATAGAACAGTAATTATCAGAATATATTATATAAGAATCGGCGGTGACACACACCAAGTATGGACCCGAGAGCAAAAGACTGGGTACACACTATGTGGACTTACACACGTCCACACAGTGTGTTTTTTTACAGTGTCGAGGAATACATTTTGCTTCTATAGTGCACAGAACAAAAGGATGTGCTCATATTCGGTACCTTATGGAGACCAAGGATAAAAACAAATTAAGAAAAAAAATAAGAAAATTTGTGTGAAATGGGAAAATGTTAAGTACAGTGACAAAGGAAAGAACAATAGGTGTTGCCACATTGATGCATATTTGAGAATGTAACACAGAGCTGTGTGAGTGGTTCCAAAAGGTGCAGTTTTAAACAGGCCTCTGAGATGTGCTTCCGAAAGTGCAGTGTCTCTTATATTTCATATTAAGCCTACAGCAAATAGATTTACTCCCCAGCTGCTGCAATTATTTTTTCGAACAGAATTTGTGAGAATTCAGAAGAAATATTAAGGTATAGTTATGCGTCTTACTTTCTCCCCTTCCGACAACCTCGTACCAGGATAAGAACCATAGTTGCAGCATAGCGGAACTTTTGAATTGCATGACTCTGAAAATACACAAAACATAACATTTCAAATGGCGTAAGCCTACGCCTGAAGCATCTGAATCTAAAAGAATAATATTGCATAATTTAATATTTATACTCATTTTATTTCTTGGGCAGTTATTAAAAAAACATTACAAGAGAACTACAACAACAAAACAACAATAAAAGCACAGAGGAAGAAGCGAGTGAGCTGGAGCCCGATGGATTGCCTAAAAGGAACATTTTTGTTTAACACTAGGCTTTCCTCTGCAGTTGGTTCTATAAGAACAAATGTTATGTATATATTTTTTTTACAAATCTTAACATATATAACAATAGGTCTTCCATCTGCTTAGATTTTCTGAAAATGTTAAGGCAATCACTGTATCAAACAAGCATTACCCCCAGGATCTAATTAGGCCTCCGGATTGGAACACAAATTAAATGTTATCAATCAAATTCTCCTCAGCTGTCACTTGTAATATTACAGAATTAAAACATATTCAAATACTATTCTACGAGAGCATCAGCTCTCCCACCTTAAAACCTCTTTCTTTCTGTCTCTGTCTTCGATAAGTACGAGGCGTTACTACCGTCAGCCGCTGAGGAAAAACAAACAAGAACATCGCTTTATGATATCTACTAGAATTATGTTGAGGAAATATTCAAAAGCCGTAAACGCGTGAAGACATTGATTCAGAAACAGAGCCTGTGACTTGAAATTCAATTGAGTTTAATCTTTCGTCAATATTTGCGTATATTCAATGTAAAACTTAGGTCCTTATTGTCAAATCAGTGCCCAAGGCAACTTAAAAAAAAACACCTGAGTCAACTCCATTCACGTCATAAACAGGATTACGGAGTGCTAATTACATTAAAGAGTCCTCAAGAAATGCGATGCTACATCCGCCAATGAATATTGAGGAGGATATACAATGTCGATCACCTGCCGTCCGACGGTCTAGAGATTTAAATTCTTTCTCCCTACCTGCACATGACGTCGAAGTGGTGTGTCCAGTCTAGCTACAGCATTGTCTACAACCCTTGGAGAGTCTGTATGAGCCATTCCTCCGACTTCCTTAAGACGTCTCTTTATCGTCTCCATTGGATCTTCTTCTGCAAAATAAATAAATAAATAAATTATTATGATGGAAAATCAAAATATAGAGAAAAGAACGTCGGTGTGCAATCGTTTCATCGCAAAACAGTTTACAGTGTACAACAAGTGAAAATAGCCACAGCTTTAATGTTTTTTGTTCACAGCATATCCAGAGATATTTCCTCAAAGCTTAAAAAAAAGAGCTCTTCCATTGTTGTTTCGAAGCCTTTAGCCTTCAAAATTATAAGGACCTAAATGAGGTAAGCGTACTCTCCCTCACCACGGTTTGTTCAGATAAGAGTGGAAATTAGTTGGCCTAGAGAGAAATTTATACGCAGATAACTCATTTACCTTATTCTAATTCAAACATAGAAATCACGCTACAACACCAGTGACATCAGTTTTACTGACGTGACCAATGATGTACCTTATATTGATTCAAAGAGAGTACCGGTAAGCTGTAACCGGTAACAGTAGTTTTGCCAACACATCCCAACGCCGAAACTTGTCATGTTTAAGAGAGTACTGGGTAAGCGTACTAATAACATCAGTTTTACCAACACCTACCAAATGTTGTAACCTATTTTGATTAAGAGAGTACTGGGTACTAAAGTAGCAGCAGTTTTGCTGACGTGACCGATACTGTACCTTAACTTGATTCAAAGAGAGTACCGATGAGCTATAACCAGTAACAGCAGTTTTGCCAACACTGCCATTGATGTACCTTTTCTTATATTCAAACAGCGAAAAAAAAAAACACTCCAGCGAAACTGCAGATCCCATTTATATCTCGCGAGCCGCTCACATAAGAAGAGTCAACACTTCAAAATGGCATACGTTTTCATTATTAACGTCGTGTCTTCACTACTAATTGTTTTGCATTCATCAGACACTCAGGAAATGCGCAAGCAAATCAACCCGCGTCGTAAAGTCTACTTCATTGAGTTCTTTCAATTAATTACACAAAATGAGCTCCTCCAATAATTTCTCCTCGGTAGTTGCCACTTGATCTACAGATATGTACTTGAGTTTGCAGTCATCAAATCCTCGTCGACGCCTTATACATTAGCGATGGTAGGTACCGGTTTTCAACCGTAAGCTTTTACAAGAGGGCATTTTTTTCAGTTTATATAGTACAGCCGGAATAGGTGATGGGATTTTGCATTTGGTGACACAAGATGGAATTTCGTACACGGTCAGAGTCTGCCACGAGAAAGACATTTGCCTATTGGGGCATCACACAATTGTCCTTTTGAAAAATACGGTTGGTAGAGATGACAAGCAACGGCAATCATTTTGGAAATTTTGAAAATTTCTTGTTAGTCTACGGTACCAAAATATTTTCAAATGTGCAATGGCCCTATAACCAACTAGCTTCTCATGACATACTCTGACTGTGGCACAATTTCCCCAAATACTTTTCCCAATCTTCCCAACTAATAAAACTAGATGAAGAATAATAAACATGGAATAGTTTAGCACGATGCATTTCAGAATTAGCCGAAAGTCACTCCAGTCTCTTGAGAAATTGAATACCAGGTTGCAGCTGGTCTATTGAGGGCCGGCATTAGCATATAGAACAAGAACCGTAACTAATTTAGAAAATTTAGAAAACATAATAAAACGCAGTCATCAACAAAACAAACGGACAGCATAAAGTTCAATATAAATGGAAATTTGACCCTCAAGCAATCGCTATCCATGTAAATCTGTAGCTATTAATTTGAATTTAGTTTATGTCAACACACTGCATGTGGGTCACTAATGAATATGATCAAAACAGATTGACGTTCATCTGGAGACTACCTCCAATGTGGTTGACTAAATGGCTGACATGGATGAAGACCACAGCCCTCGTAGTGAACTTTATGATAATAGCTTTGTGTGCAATGCTCACTTATTCAGTGTTTAAACTGGGTTCTGTATAATGGCTCGAGTCTGCAATCGGCTTTTTGGTCTGCATACCAGTCCAAAGGAACTTGAAAAAGGTTTTCAAGTCTGAACGGAATTGGTCACGGGTTTGACGGGGGCATTGGTATAGGGTTTGGGTGGGATTTGGTAAAGGTAACGTTTATAGCATGATATCGGTAACTGGTTTCGTAAACTGGTAAAGAGTTTGAGGGGGTTTTGTTAACAGGTTTGATGGGGTTTGGTATAATAGGGTTTGGCATGGAATTGGTAAACAGTTTGATGTGAATTGGTAAGTTCTAGTATGACTGAACTTGGTTAGCAGGTTTGATGAGATTTGGTAACGGGTCAAAACGACATTTCCCTTTTTTCGTCAGTCACATTATTCACACAAAAATATACGAAGTCAATACAAATGCAGTTAGTTTAAAAAAACAACAACAACAAAGGTTTTTAGAAAAACATATTGAATGTTCTGAAGAAGAAAACAAATTGGGGAAAAAACCAAGCCACCCTGCACACTAATACTTCCATGAAAGATTAACACTCAAGTTTAATTCAGCCCTTCGAAAATGGTGCTTTGGTCAAGAATATGTAAGACATTACAACAATCTGTGATTACAACGATGGTGGAAACGGATCTAAAAGATTCCTCTAAATTGTGGCTTTTATTTAGAACAATATAGCCTTTTTCTAAATGGAACATTTTGACAAATCGACCGCAAGTATACAGCCCACTCCCCCCGGCATCACAGCATGTTGTGTCAGCTGAAACTGTAGATGGCCGTAGAGCACATTATAGTCAAAACATTGAGAAATCCAACCGGCTCTTTTAAGAGCCAATCGTATACTTTAGGAGATTTTTGTTACACGCATGTTGTTGTCATAGCCTAATGGGTCTATGGCAAAGCTACTATATGCAACTGTACTGCGGTTTTGTAAATAGGGCAAATAAGTTTATGCATGTTCTTGCATTAATTGTACGGTACAAACTGTCTGTGCAATGAGATATATTTGACTTACAATGCCATAAAAATAAACCAGAATATATAGGCCTAAATACTTTGCATTATCTAGATCCATTATTGCCTCAGAACCAATTTGAACGTAGGTAGGCCTATATTACTTTGTTCAAACACCACTGGAAGGTTTCAGAAATTATGATCATCCACAAAGTCTCTGTGTGCAGGTCCAGAACACATGGAGCTGAGTCGTTTTATCTATATTAAAAGATTTTTTCGGTTACTAATAATAAACTTACCTTGCATTTCACCATTGCCGTGTGCAGCCATATTGCTTTACCCCTCGTCAATTATCATATCAAAGACAGTTAATTGATTTCACTAGAAATCCTAATAACATGCAGCTTTGAGAAATCAGCTATTTGTCAATCTATTTATAAAGCAGTGGTGAATGCTGTTTTGCTTACTGCACATATTATTTATGTATACCAACCACAATAATTATGACTGAGCCTAGTTCGCAACCAGTCATCTCTCGTCGTCTTTACAAACGTTGCCATGCCAGGCTCGGGTGTGCAACAAATGAAAACTCAGAGGTCAGCCATTGTGGCACCAACAAAACAGGTAATTTTTTATTATCGCAACGAAATCGCTCGCTGTGGGGCAGAATTGTAAACACATCAGCTGCACAGATTTACTTGAATTTTCTTTGGTGCCAAACTAATCCAATGAGGTCTCTGAGATTTATTGAATTATTTGGTTTGAAATAATTATTATGTGATACCGGGTATACAATATTGGCAAACCTTAAAATTGCGATGCCCGATTTTTGCAATTGTTTTTCTCTCCCTATATGCCACGACCACTTGATTTTGTACAAAATACTTTATAACATGCACAATTGTTTGTAAATAGATGATGGACAAGAGACAATGTTGGGACCCCGACACAATCCTTTTTAGCTGTTAATTAACTAGCACTTATCATCAGCGGTTTTGTTTGTCGTGCAATACCTTTAAATAGTTTATAACTTCAATTTCTCAAAATCTATGAACAATAGCTGTATAACATTATAACGGGCCAATTTCGGACCTAGCATTTTGACCTTACCGTTTGTTGCTCTCTTCGATCATGAGATAAGATATAATTATTGTCAAAATGTTTGCTCTTTTGTACCATTCGCCAAGTGATTTGATGCCAAAATGACTGGGACCAATGATTGATGTATATTTGGTATTTTATCTTAATCGGATTCGGATAGATTTGCTGTGTATTTAAACAATTGTGTTTTTTTTTTCTTTCTGAAACGTTACAGGACAATTCTGAAGATTCGACCTTGGCTGATAATTTGTTATCGACAAGTCAACATTATATGGCAAATTCATTATAGCTTAATGTTGATAAACGTTTTGACTTGTCATGCACGAAACAATACGCTAATACACAGTGCTTCAAATAATGAAGTCAACTAAATCAATTTGGGTTTAACATTCATAACAGAGGAGTCACTTAGCAGCCGTTGTGATCGGCCCTCCCTGATGAGATTCGAGGATACCGAGCCTTCTCAAAAATCTACCGTATAGGCCCACTGAAACCAGTATTGTGATCAAAACCACCTTGTACGTCTTAACCCAGAATGGTACTAAGTACAAGGACAAAAGAAACAACAATGGATGTCTCCACAGAGATGCATATTAATTAATTAATATAAGTCACCTGTGAATACAGCGTCTATTTGTGGAAAAAAACAGCAAAAAAAGGTGACGGTATTTTTTTAGAAAGAACGTAGAATTCATCCACGTTCAGCGAGATGACAACGGGTACAAACTTCTCAGTTAAAAAAAAAAAGACGAAAAAAAAAGGGCCACTTCAGACGAACCACTTCAGACGAAATAATTTCTCATCATAGTATTACACGATATACTTTTTACCTCACCATCTTTATAACAAGCTAAAGGCCTAAGTAGGCTTTCTGTTAAAATTAAACACAATTGGGTTTTTTCCGGGGCCATTGATATAGGTGATGTGTGTTCTCTCATATGCTCCGAGTTTACAAGTGATGTTAATTGAAGAACAGAGAGCTAGAGGGAGGGTCCAGAAAAAAAGGGTCTTGGAACTTGATAGGCCCACCTACATCCTCTAAAGATGTTCTCCAGCGGAGGATGATTTTGCAAATGAGGAAACAATCAATCCGACTTGCAGAATGCCACCGCTCTAAAAAAAAAACTACAGGGTCAGAATTTACCCGGGTCCCGTTGGGCCCGACTCTTAATTGCTGGGTCAGTTTATGACCCGGAATATGTGTCCAAATGACCCAGAAATGGGTCAAACTGGCGTATAGGTCAAAATCCCCTTTTTTTAAAACCAGTTTCCGGGTCAATCAGGCCCCATGGAACTCGAAATCCATGTCAAGTCGCATCCGGGAGCTTTTAGATCAGCTTACCTCTCTGCTTCTCTGCCTTGCCTCTCTCCTCCCACCATCTAAGAAACTGGGCTTTGTACAATCCCGAGTCTCCTCCATGGGTTCTTGCAGTTGAAGAAGTTCCTCCGGAAGCCATTGGCAATTGAGCTGCGTACGATTCCATCTCAGCTCACAAGACGAACTCGTCCCCCAGGTAGTTTGATCTCACTTGGTTATTTAACTACTGTACTTGAATTATTTCTGAGTAAGATGTAAAGATTATTAAATTTTCTACAAAATTTACTGAACTCGAAATGATGGTTGGCGATGAGCGAACACCAAGTCCCTAACATTGTTGATAATCTAAGATACTTTTTCTTGCATCTATAGCTCTTTAAGTAGAGAAAATGCGAGATTTTGTTAAAAAAAAAATATGTTCCCAAATTAGTTATTGCGATGATATTCCTTACCAATTCCCTTTAAAAAAAAGTATACAGATCATAAATACAGTAGTCAAACCTTTCAACTTTGTATTCTTTCAATCGATCTAACGTCTTGATGTTGTTGAAGACAAAGAACTCATCGTCAAAATTACTCACAATTCTTGACCAGACAAAAAAATCAGCCTGTAGACGTGATCAGTCACAACAAATCAAGTGCATGCACGGATCAGTTGGGCCTAGTTTTCAACTCTCTTGCGGTAGGCTACTGTCAAGTTAAACGGGTTATTATTTGCTACTAAATTGTGAGCTAAACCTCAAACTTAAAACGCACTGGAATGTTATTTACTGCGAACCTGGTGTTGTACAGTATCCATTACACCACAGGCTTATTTTAAGCCAACTGCAGACGCCAAATATATACAAATAAGTGTTTCATTACCAAATTCAGTCAAACTGTAAGAACCGAAGGACTTACTCAGTGAAGGCATACGATATTCGATATCCGACTCTTTATTCTTGACACAAAGAAACCGCTCTACTCCCAACGTCACTTCACTTGATGCCTCCTCTAATTTGAAGGGAAAAAAAATACTAGAAGTCCAGCGCATCGATTACGGAGAACTTATTTCCTACGCGTGGTGCAATCTATTGAGACGCTTCCTCTTTAAAATTAATGTAATTAAAAGCCAGATACTTTTTTTGATTTTGCAGAACAAAATAACCTGCTAGTGCTAGGGAACTGGATTCACCAAGTGTTTAAATTGTTTGCGTTGCCGCGCTGGGGTGTAGACCCACTCATGTAAAATTAGACCGTTCCCTGCCCCCATTCCGCTCTTCCTATCAGTGCATTGTCACCTGTTGCGATGCAACATGTGTATAGTGGCATGATCAAAGTACAAGGGTAATATAAACAACAGTAATAAAAAATATGCTTTGCATTAACGGACCTATTGCATGTACTTTTTGTTTTTTTACATTACAAAAAGTACAAACCAACATTGCACGTATTGGACATACCACATTCATGAACTGCAAACTTATTCGAGTGTTAGCATTGTGTTAACTAGTTGCTATCTGTGCAATTATGTAAACAGTACCCGACATGAGGCCGGAGGGCATTCTTGTTTCTATACGATCATCCAGCTTTCATGTAGCCGCCGTGTAGCCGATGTGCTATTAAAATTATGGGCGAGGTTACCCCGTGACAGTGCGGACCATTGTATTAAATCTGTAAACAAAAATAAGGGAGCTGGGGAACCCAATGAGCATCCAGAACTCATTCAGTAAAGGGAGATTAACAAGGCAGAAAAGTACAATTTCATTGTCTCGCAATGTAATCGAAGCCACACATGTGACGTTCAAATCGGATAGTGTGGGATGCTTTCTTTCTTTTTTTAGAAACTCCATTTGCACATCTAAACTTGTGTGTCCATTACATAGATTGCGGGGGGGGGGCGGAGAGGATACGCCACCAACGTTGTCAATAACCGCGACGTGGACATCTCGACCTTCTCTCGGTCGGCGCGCCTCAACCATACAGATATGGTGAAATTACATTTTCATGTAATATACATAAGTGTTAATTGGAGGACTTATTTGGACTTAGCATCATTTACCACATTCTTAAGAAGGCATTTAGTGGTAGGCCTGTCAATATATGTTGTTTCATAATGCTTTAAAGTTGCACTCAACGTTTTGACTTTTATACTAACAGTTCTAATTGCTGCTCTGGTAATGTTTGACCCTTTCGTAGGGATGACACTACTAAAAAGTGTATGCAGAGTGTGTAAGGAGAACACTGTTTATAGTGATGCTTGTTTTTTTTTTTATCCTTGCACACATTATGCTGATTAATCATGTTATTAGTGCTAATTAAGGGTTTCTTAATTGACACCTAAGTACTAGATATTTTCTTCAGAAGGTATTTTGTGATTTAATTACGATGAGCTTTTGATCCACACAATTTTTAATGTTGCGACGAGTTATTATTAATTGTATGCTAATTATGCTAACTGATTTCCAGGTGACCTTTGATGGCACCACTACAAATTCTCTCAAGTGGACAATTTTGTTCCTACAACCCAAAAGGTGCACATTGATAGTTTTGTTTTTTTCCTTGCACTCATTACAATTAACACTAATTAAATGGCTCCTTAATTGGGCTTAGCACCAATAATGTTCGTCTTAAGTATTTAAATCCTATTCAATAGAAGATAAGCTTTCAATCCATGAAGAAAGTTTGCTTACATTCAACATTATGATCAAATCCCAAATTGGGGCAACTTTCGGGGGCTCCTGCCCCCCCCCCTGCCCCTGCCCCTCCCAAGTCGCCACCTGGTACACATAAAAATTCCCCTTTTTGAAGTCGTCTCCGTAACCACTACATGTACATATCCCACACTTCCATAAACCTGTTGTACTCAAAAGTGAGATTAACCCTGGCTGGGCTCCTAGAATAATACGCCGTATGCATGTCCCAATGCACATGTTCGGCGTGCAAAGGATTCTAGGTGAAATCTGATTTGGTCCAAGCAACACATGGGCAACCATCATGGCATTCTGATTTGGAAGCATTGCAATACTATAAAACTATAAAACCCGGCATAGCATCCATCTTGTCAGCTTGATTTATCTTTTAACTGTACCGAGTTTCCCAAGATTCATTGCCGTAGATTTTCAAGATGGCGCATGCGCATATGGGCTATTCAACTCAAAACAATCAAGACAACAAAACAAAGAAGACGACGAGACATAATTGTAATCTCCCGGTAGCATGATGCTATTTTATTGTCCAGAAGTTATCTTAAACCCCATGAGTCCCAACAAGAATAAAGTCACCCCTGAATCTGTACACGACACAAATTCATGTAGCTTCCACTACTTCAAAGCTCTACAATCCATTAGATCAACAAGTACCAGGTCACTTCGGATCTCTACATTCATCAAAAGCATCAAAACGTTATCAGCAAAACCCCAAACCCGTACAACCATTACGTCTAGTCCTCGCTGTCTACATTGACTGTCTGTAATCCTGTGGCAGAAAGATAAAAGAAGAAAACTACCATGAGATACTGAATAGCCTTCATATTTAGAGTAGAATGGTTATGTATTGAAGCTTTAGTCATAACAGGGTTTGCCCTTCATTTTTTTCCATGACTGGCCAGTGGGACCAGGGCCCAATTTCATAGAGCTGCTTAAGCAGAAAATAATGCTTAACAATTTCCTGCTAAGCAGAAATGAGCAGGACACCAGTCACAAATTGTACACGTGACATGGTAGTTTGGCTGGTAACCTTACTCTGGTAAGCAACATTTTATTGTGCTTAGCAAATTGTTGTGCTTAAGCAGCTCTATGAAATTGGGCCCAGGGCCCGATTCCATAAAGCCTGTAAGCACAAAAACTTGCTAAGCACAGAAAAATATTGCTTAGCAGAAACTGGATACCAGCCAAAATTCCATTAAGTTTACATTTTTGTGACTGGTGCCCCAATCATTTTTTGCTTAGCGTAGAAAATTGCTGAGCATTATTTTCTGCTTTATGAAATTGGGCCCAGTTGTCATGTAACTTGCCCCCCAGTTGTTTTTATTTGTCCCCATTTCATAATAAACGGACAATTTTTTGTTCTATTAGCGGCATGAGTAATGTTTTTTAGAATGTGCCCTTTATACATCAATGTGTTATGTATAAAATCCATATAATATTTGTTTTGACAATTCTGTACATGAATAAAGTATTAATTTTGAAAAGTAAATATAGTCAAATAAGTCAACCAATTAATCAATGGGTCAATCAAATTTTAATGTCATAATAATAATAACAACAGGCAAAAAGTACTTTCCCTGTGTACAAAAAGCAACGATCACATTAAACTTGTATTAAAGTACAACACACAGGCATAGGCATGATATGTTTTGGTCTTTCGAAAAAACTTTGAAAAAGGAACATTTAATTGAGTACCAGGGCCGACCTACATGTGGTATAGGCTTTTACAGACTGTTTAATCACAGTTTTTCTGACTTTTCCCAAGGGCAAAAACATTTTAAATCGAAAATCAGACTAAAGTGGATAGAATACCATGCCTGAATACAATACAGGTAGATTAGACATAAAAACAGGCAACCATTTACAATTACAAAAAAGAGAAAAATAACACACTTTTTGAAAAACGATCCCAACAAATAATTTATACAAAACACAAGTTATGAAACTCAAATTAAGATTGCAGTCGAAAAACTGATTTAGTTGATGTACCCTCCCCCTAAATTTCTTTTAAAAAACACACAAAAAAAACCTCACACCCAATAATACAATGTACATACCCTTGAAAGTTGCAACGTCCACGTGGGTCACTAACGTGTACAGTTTATTGGGAGAGTCTTCATCCTCGTTTCTCTTCCTGGCCAGACGTACCCTCACTCTGAATGGTACGCTCCTGTCAAAGGTCAAACAGATTTCACCAGCATGTCAATCCAGGCCAGCAATATTATAATGTACATTGTACACACAAACCAA
Source organism: Pisaster ochraceus (assembly GCA_010994315.2). Classification (NCBI taxonomy): domain Eukaryota; kingdom Metazoa; phylum Echinodermata; class Asteroidea; order Forcipulatida; family Asteriidae; genus Pisaster; species Pisaster ochraceus. Next base: position 4,728,385 of record CM021530.1, read on the forward strand.
ACTACAGGGCTCGGCATCACAAAGAGCTAAAGATTGATCTTAAGATGTATCAATGTTAATTATAAAGCAAAGTGTGATGTCATAATACTAATCATTAATCAATCTAGTACTATTGACAACCCATTTTAATGGTAGGGTCATAGATTGGTTTTGGTCATTGTGAGGCTGATTTATAGGCAAAATTATCAAGAAAGATACAATAAAAGTCACCTTTACGTTTCATAAGATTACAGTGCCTACTTTAAACTTATTGAAAAAAAACAGCAAAAAACTGAGTGTACAGCTGTAACAGAAAACTATCGCGGGATCAAATGTGGGTATTTGTCACTGATACAATAATCAGTTATCAGTGTCATTGCCGAATGGATCTCAAAATATACTCATTCACTGGATACATCAGGAAATTTGTCTTTTATGTGCTCTGGTTTTAGTTTCAACTTCGTTAAAACATTTTAAAATGGTCAGACATTTTCTCCCTGGAATCATTGTTTTGGGATTTTTTCATTTTCCTTTTTAAGTCAAATAAAAAGTTTAGAGTCGCTTCGTAAAATTTAGTTGGTAGAGTAACCAGGAACATGAATTTTTTGGGGAAAAAAAAATCATTGTTTAATTGTTGCCATATTGCTTAATTGAAGTTAAAAGAAATAAATAAAAGCTTCGACTTTTCATGATAATTTATATATTTTTTTCTCACATGTACTGGCAGAAGATAGTGACAACAGATTCTACAGTGAATTTCAAGTTGAAATAAACTGCCATCGTTGAATTACATTTAAACAAAGTTTTTGAAAAGCCTCTAGGCAACACAACAGTTACTGGCCTAACCTGATTCCTCTGGACCAGACGTGCTTGTTGAGTCTTGTGTCTACTCGCACATCCTCTGTTCCCATCATCTTCTTGGCAAAGTTGCGGATCTCCTTGATGGCCCTTGGGGCACGCTTCTTGAAGGAGCTGCAAACCCAAAACATTCTTATGTAAATCTGCGTTCTTCTTCAACCTTTAGAGAAGCTTTATCTCATTCTTACAGGCTTGAAATTTCATCTTCGAGGGGGCAAGGCCATTTTCGTTTTGCAAAAGGCACTGCCATTCTAAAATCTTCACGTCTATGGGAAACATTTGGAGGGTTACCAAGGCCAAGACCAGGGACAACAGAGGCCACAGCGTCCATGTAATTTTAGGCCAGTTCTTATATTATGAGCAAGTATACTTCCATCTTCAACAGAAATGAAATATATTTATCAACTCAAAGTCAACATTTGAACATCACTTAAAAAAAAAGAAAGAAAGATATTTATTAAATTGAAAAACAAATGACTGCAGGTAAACTTGTCTGATCGTAGCTTGCAAGCTCGACACTAAAAGCACTGTTCTCGGGCCTGCAGTACAGGTGTAAATTTTGTAGACTAGATTAGATAGCTGAGTTGATTTGGATTGCTGAAAATATACCTGCTGCTATCCCCTTTTTTTAGTTTTCAAACTTGTTTCATTTGAAAACATTGCTCTCCGGGAAGGCCCATAAAAACAGGCCTTGCTCATGAACGTAAGAAACATAATCAAACTGTCTAAATTTCCAATTGCTACATTTGTACCGTTGTGGTAGCACATCAATTACTACAATGTACCATTGTGGTGGCAAATGCATTTCTTAACATTTATTGTCCAGCCGTGTAGTAACACGTAATGCATAATGAGCCAGGCTTGTTTTTGTGTGTGTTCCCAGTAGAGAATTATTTCAAATGTAATAAATGTGAAAAAATATATAAAGGGCAGGCCTGAAATTTTTGAGAGGGCAAGGCCCTTTCGTTTTTTAAAGGGACACCATGGCCAATCCCTGGAGGCCTTTCACTCTCATATAAATACTAAAATGTCCTGGATATGACAGAAAATTTCAGAGCTCAATAATTTAAATCTTACCCGTAATAAGCTACTTATTTCACCAGATTAACATTTCATGGCTGCATACATTATTTGGCAATGGGTTTTGGTCGTCAGACATTCCTCATGATTCCATCATTTCCGTGAAATTATTTAGTTTTCGACATTGAAAGGTTGAACTGTTTTGTTCATTCTCTCAAACATACATCTATATTAGCGTGTTAAGTGCATTTGAAAAGTGTGGCGCAGTATGCTTTATCGGTGCCAACGCAAATACATGCGTAATAGGTTTGCATGATGAATTGTGTTTTAAGTTTACAGAATTTGGTAACATTGAGAGCTGAATTACTTCATGAAAAATACAGTTTTATGAGGAATATCCGACGTCCAAAACCCACGGCCAGAATATGTTTGCGGCCATGGAATATTAATCTGTGAGAACTGTAGCTTCTTA
>CM021530.1:4732201-4749879 GCA_010994315.2 Pisaster ochraceus
TCTCTAGCTTTCTCAATCTCATGAGAGTCATATTTGATTCATCATGGCAGCCATGGATTGGATTTGGAAGAAAGTCAGCATGTTATAAATTCTCATGTTGCTAGACAGTTATCTAAACGGCTGTTCATAAATTTGTTTGCTTCAGCCAAAACATACGATTACGAATATTTACTAAATTCTACACGAGCTGTAGTATTGGTTTTAGTGAGTGTAACTTTATAATTACAATTGTAAAGCCTATCTACAACTTTTACAAGTACTGTACAATATATCATTATTTTACTGTTGCTGAATTTGTGTTCAGTTTGTTTCGCTTTAATCGGCTTCACAAAATCAATATTTATCAACAATATTAGCAAAGTATGATGGGAAAAATTCTTTATTTTATGGAAATTGTTAGAAACAGGGAAAAATGGTTCCCCAAAAGATGATGTTCATAGATTTTAAAAGATGTTTCTGGTCGGTAAATTACCTCGTACACGGATCGGCATTAAAAGAGGAAGTACAAAGCATTGTGGGTCACGACGACTGTTTCATCAAGGGAAAAAATGTCGTGTTGTGCTTACGACGGCTGTTCTTCCAGAAGATGCATCCAATCCTCGTCACATGACCACAGTCAAAGATTAGTGTGCATCACGCCTATTAAGTGGACTTTTATGGCAGTCCTAAATAAGGGACCTTTTCCAAAACCTTTCGGCTCCCAGCTTCGGCTTGAGATCGTCATCAATTTTGCAGCAGTGTGCATTCCGTACGGTGTTTCCGTCATCAAAAAGAGCCCATCTAGCAGGGAGGGGGGAGCCGGGGCAGCTGGCCCCGGCCCCTAAGCCGAGGTTTGGGGGAATAGCCACGACATTGGCCGGGGTGCCGCGGCCAATTGCCGCGGCGGAACACATTTTTGAGAAAACACTTTTCTCATTTAAAAAACTCGCATCTGAAAAGAAGCTTGGAACCTTGGCACGGTCATAGAGCATTGGCGGCACGATCGACTCCTTCTCTATGATTAAACCACACTGGGGATCAAAATCCTCCATGTTTCCAGTCATCTATAGAAACATAGCTTACGAAAAGCATGGAGCTAGTCTAAAAGCGAGCTGTAGTTTGCGGTAACGTGAGGGGGTCCGCCATTTCAGGGGGCATTTCTGGCCAATCAAAACCAGCCAGTGTATTTCGTGCCTCCAATGCCCGCTATGGGGTCAGTACTTATTTACAATGTCATCTAATATATATAATAATAATAATAATAGGCATTTATAAATCTATCTATTTATTTATCTATCTGAGTGGGGGCTAGGAGATAGTGGGTGAAAAAAGGGCGCTGAACAAAAACAACGGGGAACATTGCATGATGACGTCGACCCTGTGAAACATATTCGTTTGACTTGTTTATTCTTGTTTTGATACGCCCGAGACTTACACTGTCCATACTAGGAAAAGGACCACAGATGCACAGTCTACTAATGACGCATTTCACGACGCGCAGCGCACTTCTAACGCGCCTTGCGCCTATCCCTGACCGCCATTTTGGGAGTCAAACAAAAGAAATTGAAGAAATTACGGAAAAGGTAGACGCGCATTTTGCAGAGGTGCATTCTGCGTCACGTGCAACAGGGGGCCCAACACCAAGCTACACAGTCAAAAACGATTCAAGCAGTCGTTTCGTCACGTACATCGCGATTATTATTGTTTTTAATTAACCGAATTTCATTAGTGCTTCACGCATGTTGTGTGTTTCACTATTTTCACATCCAAGATGTCGATCATGCATTCTTTCGTGCGTTGGTTTTGCACATAGACCTAATACAATGTATTATTTAAAAAAAAGGTCACTACATGTCGGTCGGCAGGGCGGCACGTGCGGGCACTGGCATTTGGCCAGTTCAGTGATAAAATACCCTGCCATTGAAATTGTCACGTTGAATGAAACGTGATCGAGCAAGGATACTAAACTTGCCCATGTCATACATTAGAAATTCACTGGGCACTTTGCGTGAACCTTATCTGCCAGAGCCGCGTGCGCAATGACCACAACGCTAAGAGATCTGCGCAGAATGCTGTTGCGCACTAGGGTGCATTGGGCGCGATGGGACTGGGGTGGGATCTCTCCCCTCTACTCGAAATCAATGGAAAGCGTAAACACTAACCAACTATGGGGGTAGTAGTAGCGGTTGGGAGAAGTTATCCCCTTCTATGCTTTGAATAACACTCCTTCACCATCCTGTAACCCCACTAACTGCTGAGCTTGACAGATACTGTTACAGTGGTCCTGACATTTCTTGAGTACCGTAATTAGTAAAATGTTGAAACTTTCTGTTTATGCTTAGTATTTACGTATATCCAGAACAATATTGATGAATTTATGCAAGCTCGCATTTATTTTTTGAGCGACGTGCTCAGCTGACTTTTTAAAATGATATGTACATCAAACAATTGCTGTTGTTAAACAACATGCACTGTGTTTCTCAGACTCTACTCCTCCAATCAGGCGTCCTGGCAAGCCCCCCCCCCCCCGACAAGAACAAAGATGTGTAAATAAATAAAATAAAATAAATAAATATAAAATAAAAATAATAAGCTTGAACGAATAAAATACAAAGTTTAAATTAATCAATCGATCAATCAATCAATCAATCAAATCAATCAATCAATCAATCAATCAGTCAATCAAAACAAAATATATAAGTATGCCCCTAAATAAGCCTAATTATTGCCTCCCACACGAGCATCAGATACAAAGGTATAAGCCTTCCAACTACGTATTGTGACCTTTTGTGGTTCGGGATATTTTGAGAAAGATTTAACATTGAAAAAGGTCGAATGGAATAGCTAATTGAAATGAAAATCTGGTCCGTACACCAAAGTTGCTCACTTTGATTGAAATTGATATAAATTATCAAACTGCTTTCCCCGTTATACAGCAGTGCCCTTTGCCATGTATAATTAATCAATTAGCCGCCATCTGTCCGGTTCGTCTGATGTGATCATTGGAGATGACGATCTTAAGAAAATGTCATTGCTCCACAAGAGTACGATAGAAATTACTATGGTAACGGTTTAATAAGGAACACTCGTCATGTCATAGATAGCCACATGATGACTGCCAAACCGCAGATCATAGCCGCGTCGGTCAAGACTGATTAGCAAAATCTGAATTCTGTACCCTGAGCTTCAAGAAGCACGCGGGGCTAACAACCCATCTGCGCATCCGCATAAAGACCTTGGGGCTTGTTTACCAGAAACGTTTGCTTTTATACAGAACGAGCGTTTTTGGAGATTGAAGTTTATAGATTTTTTACGATATTAAAGCACCGTGTAAGGGTCGTACTATTTACCGATATTTACCGACAAGTAGCGACAACACACACACTGTGTAATGTTGTTGTGTTTTAGCCTTCTAGAAAGACTCACTGCCCAGGGTCGAAACGTAAGGCCACTAACTATTTTTTTGCAAGTTGTGTAATATATAAACTATAGTAATAGTAACAAGAACAGGTCCTAAAAACCTCGCAAAGACTATTCTCTTTGTTACGTTTTGAACTGCTCCATTATTTATTAGGTGACTTCAGTGACGTTGGATGTGAGAATGCCAGGCTTGACAACAAAACTACGGCACTTGCAATTTTCCCCCTCAGAGTGATTTAATTATTATTGTTTAAGAAGGTATCGAATTTATGAAGTGTTGTTTCTTGTTCCTTTGTTGATGAAGAGAAAGACAATTTTCTTAAAGTAAAAATATTTAAAAAAATTATTAAATAATAATTATAATATTAACTAAAAAATAATATAAACATTAAATAAAATAAATAATAAATCTCGTTAAAAATGTGTTTCTTCCGTAAAGAAATGGAGGAGGTTCAACTGGAAAATCCGAAACTATGTCTTCAAGTTTTAGGGAAAAGTTTTCTTATCAGGAAACATTTTACATGGAAAACAAGACTTGACATCTTGCAAAACGCCCTCTGCGTACTAGTACAAAGAGAACCCCTGTGAATAGTGATACGGTCCACGAATAGGATGGAGATAATTGATGTCGTCTCGGCAGCCAACATCTTGGAGAACGGGATTTCGTGTCTAAAAGTGAAGTACGCTTTTGTTTTGACTTGAGAAGGGCCATTTGTGACTTTTCAACCACATTACTGCCTGATGTCGAGTTCAATTTAGAAATTTTGAGCGATTTGTTAGTAGCTTTCTGTGTTGTCAGTATTTGTCGGTACTTGTCGGTATATTTGGTAAGGCCGCACTATGTCATATTAGATACCGCAACATCAGCACACAGTACAATCACAGTGCGCACACAGATAGTTGCCTTGATATCACGCAGCTGGCTAGCTATCGAGCTTTATTACTGCTGACGGATGATAATAATATAACATGACATTCAGCCCACATTCTACAATCCTCACGTGACGATAATCACTGTCATTTCCTCATCATTTTTCCTCCACGAATAATCAAAGACAAAAATGGACAATATTTTGAAGAATCTCGGCGGAGTGACACTGAAGTCGCTGCTGGAGAATCCGGGTCTATTGCAGCCTTCGCGACTGTCTCCCCTGCACCTCGACGACGGACCTGCTGCTGCTGCCGCCATGGCTGCTGCAGCGACCCTTGAAAGTGCCGCTGACAATACCACGGAGAAAGACCTCGCTACCAACATGAACAGCAAAGAACGTAAGTTTTACAGCCATTTGACACCTTTAATGTGATATAGTTAAACACATAAAAAGTAACAGTACGTTTATGGCTTAGTTTTGGAATAGTTTTTATGGAATAGTTTTTTTAGTCGTCGATCAAGAGCTTCGGGGCGGGGGTTCAAACAAGAATGATACAAAAAAAGGATAAAAAACTAAGTAAAACATTTTTTTTTTTACTTTTAGTTAGCTTTCAAAAAAATCTTCTCATTCTTGATCCTACCTGTAATTTGTCATTGTTTTCAGTTCAAAGTTTAATCATGCATTTAGTTTGATTATTAGTCAGTTTGAGCACACTCATGACTATGACTAGGACTGAGTTAATTATATAAATATCAAACATGAAAAGTAGTCCAACCACTCTGTTCATGTTATTGAACACTAAATAAACAAAATAAACAGCATCGAGTTGTCGAAATGTTTATGAATTTTAATCAGTTGTGTAGACAAATGTCATGTCAAGACAAGCTGAGAATTTGGAAAGACAGCGGAGAAAGGTAGCTCTTAGTCTTACTTCTTAGTTATAATAATAAAAATAAAATGGTCATGTTTTACTTTTATTCCACAAACAGTTCTTGAGAAAAAAGTCAAGGAAGTCGAAGGTGACTTCTTTGCACCGACAGATTTTGGAGCAGCATTTCTGGGACCCAACTTATGGGACAAGACATACGGTGATGATGATTTTAACTTCAAACTGGAATACATGGAGTTAGACGAGTTTCTATCGGAGAACGGCCTACCGGTGAGCTCTGTGGATAACGTGTTGACAAACGAGCAAAAGGAAGAGGACAATTCTAAGAACGACTGCGAGGACGGAGCTTCTTATATCTCCGATGTGAACTCTCAAAGTGATTCTGAAATTGCGGGTAAGTGATTAAAAAAAAGAAATACAAGAAAAAAAAGAAACCAGTAGAAAATCTTCATTTTCAGTGGTGTGTCGCGGCAGAGCGGCCTACTGCATGGGACTCAAGTTGTGACGAGTGAATAACACTTAGCCATAATTGCGAATAGAGCCCAGTTGTATAAATGGGAACCTGAGAGGGCTGAGACAGTTTTGTGTTGGATTAACCTCTTAGCCTTAGCTCCCAGGGAGTTGAGAAAGTTAGTGGTCTTAACGTACAATGTATGCCCGATGAACAGGGATAAAAGGTGTTGTAAAGCATCTTGATCTAGCAACTATGTATGATATGTGCACTATATAAGAATCAGTTGTTATTATTTTAAGAACCTTCTTCAAACCACAGTTCATTTGAAAGCTAAGAAAAATTTCTATTGAGACAATACTCCTGAAAAGTGTACAAAAAGTCTGAAAATTTGCTATGATGTTATGAGTTTTCTTTTAAAATGCAACAGTGATGGCAATTGCTTTGGGGAGCTGTGAGGTCATTTTTTCCAACTCTGCGTCCAACTTGAGTGACGAAGCAATCCATTTAAAGTTGTCGTAAATATTTCCTAAACCTTGAAATTATGCCTTGTTTCTTTGTGCGTTGACCAGCCTCACCTGCACCATCTGACGTACTCCAGCGCGAATCAAGCCCGGTCAATGTGGATGTTAACTTTAACATGAGTCCCACTGATGTTGCCCTAGCAACGGTCCCCGGTCAAGACATCTATGATCCTCGTACTAGGACCTTCACGGAAGAGGAACTGAAACCTCAACCTATGATCAAGAAATCTCGCAAGGTATCATTTGCTCTATTTTCTCTTCGTACATGTTATAGCGAGAAGGAGTTAAACAAGCGGTAACTTGAGGCTCCACCCGGAATAACTCCGGAAAACCTCAAGAAAAACTCAAGGCCCAAGCTCGAGTTACCATCTGTTTAATTTTGCATTCTTCCCATTAAGTATTATACCAACAGCCATTTGGATGGAATAAAATGGAAAGCTGAATGGCTACACGATGGTTAGGTTCTCTTCTTGGAGGGGTAAATCTTAAAAACCTTCCCCTCCTAAATCCTTCTACATGTATGTCCTCTTTGCCGAAAATAAGGGTTCAGGACTGACGGTTGTAGGCCCAAATATCAATTTGTTATCACTGGGTAAGGCATTCCAATCTTATCCAAGTCCAAATAATTTAGTTTGGAGCAACAGGAGAGGAGGATTGGCAAAAAGGGCTAGGGAGTATCATCAAGGGTTCAGACAGATTGTCAGTGTTGGGGGGTCGGGGGGTGGCGATGGTGGCTAAGTGCAATGTCTCCATATTCATGTGATGCTATCCATCATAATCACTTATCATTGCTTCTTTTGGCTTCATAACGAACAAGTTTCAGGCTGCTTTCTCGTCATTATCCTTGGTTGCATTAAACCACTGGTTCTCCTTGTGCCCCCTCAAGTTAATCGTGTACACCTACCACACAACAGTTTGATATCAACTGTTTTTACATTACTTTCTGTTTACAATGACAGCTTTTACTTATAGCTTTATAAACAAAATTCACTTTCACAACTTTTTTTTATTACTGTGGGGTTTTGTTTTCACTCTGTGAATGTTTATTTTATAAAGGTGTACGTTCTTCCAGACCAAAAGGATGACAAATATTGGGACAGACGTAGAAAGAACAACATCGCTGCCAAGCGATCACGGGACGCCAGGCGTATCAAGGAGAATCAGATAAGTATGAGAGCAGCGTTCTTAGAGAAAGAGAACAATGTCCTGAGGAAGGAGCTAATGGCAGTCAAAAAAGATAACGTCAACCTCAAAGCAGTCGTCAAGAGCTACGAAAGCAAGCTCGGGATAGAGTGATTGCAAAAGTGAAAGTTGCTAAAAATATCAAGAGGAAATCTTAGTTCAGCAGGACTTGAAGCTTGACCGGAAAAGAGTAGACACGCCTCTTTGGAAATTCAGAGTTTCTTACCTCATCTACCCAAAAGAACTTGTCAGATTTTTAAGCTGGTTGCTTTTAACACAATTTGTTCAGGATTCAGAAGAAATGTCAGTATTTTCCCCCTCCTCCTTTCTCCGCCCACCCCAACTCCTCTCCATCTCGTATCTTAAATATGAAAATTAAAATGATATGTGGTTGTAGTAGAGAAGTTTTTTCTTTCTTTTCTTACTGACAATTGTACACAGTAGGCTGTAATACCTTTGTAGTTTTAATGTGAAATTGTACATGTTTTTATCAATGATTGAAGGTATTTTGAGGTCTTATTTTCATTCCCTTCTCTAAGTTAATGTTGTCACAGCGAACATTTTGTTGAGCTAGAGCTCAAGCTGTGAGGGGCAGACTTTCCAGGGGGTGTTAACCTTTAAAAAAAAATCAAAGTACGAGCCCCTAATCAATATAATGGCAGGTCTTGATATAGGTTTTTGTCCAGGTCTTGGCTCGGTGCCAAGCTGCCATAAGTAGTAGTGCCTCTACCTTAAGGAATGTGGCCTTACCTTTTAAGAAGAAAGATTCAGGTCTAAAATATACAATGCAGTGAAAGGTTTACCCAAATCTTGAAGATAATTTCAAACAGGACAAAAAATTGCATATTTGAAGCTGATCACGTTCTGACTTTGTGAGTTTATGAGTGGATTGTACTATGACCAAAACTTTTATTTTGAATTTCTATTTCTGTAAAAAAAAAAAAGTAAAAAAAAAAAAAAAAAATCTTGGAATGACATATAATCTTCAGGTGATGTTAAGACTCTGTGCAGTTTTACATGTTGTTGTTCCAAAAGTCATTGTGAAAAAAACAAAAATAGGACTCATGCTCTTGTTTGAAAACATTATTTGAATTTTATTTTGGTTTCACATTGTAAATATTTGAATAGAAATACTATATGCTTCATGTCAGTGCACATTCCTAGTTATTTTTTTAGGAGGATTTAGTAAGTCTTGGGTTTTCTTCAGGATTTGTTTGTGTGTGTAAACCTTTTGACAAACTTTTTCTTATTTCCCCCTGAGGCAGTCCTTTTTCTGTACATACTAACTGGTTTACTATACTATTTAACCCTCCTACCATTGGTGCCACTTTGCAAGGCAGTCAACGGATCCTTCAGCACAACACAACTGTCTGGTTTTGAACGGTAAATTAACGGTGGAAAGATGTACACGTTTCTTTTCTGGGTAGTGCATTAATTCAACCAGAGGTCAATGATTGAAACTGCATACGGCTGTACGGAGGATCATTTTGGAATTCATCACAGTCTTGAAAACAATTCTTGTTTACCACATGCTTTGTTTTTAACAGAGTGAAATTATTAGTAGTTACATAAGTCATGAATTTGAAGCACACATCCTGGTTATCCACATAGAAAGGCATAGTACAGGGATGTAAAAGGGATCATCTCAGTTTGCATATTATGGGTTTAAAGGGATTATAATCATTGTTTTGACTAATCCCCTTCATCCAGTTTTCAATAAATATAACGGATAACCTAGTGTTCAAGGTTTTGTCAAAAACAAAAAACAGTTTATTCTTTTAAATAATTTTTACGGAACAGGTAACGTTCAGAGACTGGTCATTAAAACAAATATGCATATTTCATTGTGGGGCGATTGGAAAACTGCTACCTGCAACTCCTACCCTTCACATGTATTACGTAACATGTACACATTGCATATGTGCGTATCGAATGCAATTACATTTGCAATGCAGCCATACATTTGAGCCATGACCTTTGACATCAGAATTTGATAACGAAGGGCATTGTCGAGCATAAAAAGGGATTAGGGATGGGACTTTGTAGCAAATAAAATGCAATTGTTCCCGCCTTGGATCGATGCTTCATGTGTGAATGTACACCAATAAACAGCACACTGATGTCATGCCGTAGCCGAGTTGGCGGCTACGACTGCGGCTGGATTGCCGAGTCATTATGCGTTAAAGTATGGGACGTCCTCAGCAACACCCCTTGGCAACAGTCCTAGCCAACGGAAATAATGAGTTCCATGGTGTCTTCCTCCATGGTCAGCTAAAGGATTGAGGGATCAATGGTCAATGGGAAACTCGGTTCTCTAACTTGTTTTACCTGCTCGGTAATTTATCTTCGGGCAAATCGAAGACGAACTCGTCAACAACGATCTTGGTTACTTGTATCTGCAGTTATTTTTTGGAAACTTGTCATCAAAATTCATTCTTCAGCACATCTATTATTAGTTTGAAATAGCTGTAAACTACGAAGAGATAAATCGACCATTCTAGCCAATTTGGTGTAAAAATATAATTGTTTACTCGTCATTGAGTTAATTTTGTTCAAATGCTCCTTGGAAAATTTGCTTCTTTCAAGACCCCAGAAAAATCACAATCCAGCAAAATAAGGCATGATTTCTGCGACATACATGTTGCTGAAAGGTAGAAACGTGTGTTGTTTCTTCTTAAAAACACTGGAAAATGGAAGTGATTTGAGTTTCAAAATAAAAAGATCTACTGAATAAATTCAAGCTGTTGTGAAATGGAAGTTAAGAATCTCTATAAATATATCTAAGTCGGTGTATGCTATTTCATATGTTGTGGTTGAGCTTGTGTTTTTCTCGTGCATAATTATTGCCTCAATTACTCTGGGGAGGGTGACGGCATGCAAGTGGAGAGCCACAATAATTAGGATTTCGTTATACATGTACATTGTGCATGAATGGTATTTTAATAGGTCTGTATGGGTAGTAACGACGTGTAGCCTGCAATCCCTGTTCAAATTAAGTCATTTCGGGGGTGGTAGGCTTCATCATTAGTTTTTAGACGAGCAGATTTCAGCCTTGTTATCATAAAACAAAAATATAGTCTAAGCTTCACATGTTTTCTTAATAAAGATTACAATACCTTGTGTCTATGTTTGGATACAATTCCATATGCCTTCCGAAGTTAACATGTTTGTGCTTTGCTCACTGACTAATATTGGTTGCACAGCCAAAGTTTTATCAAAAATAAGCCGAACTTCAAAGGGAAAATCCGAGTGTGATTTTTGAGGTTATAAACGGTGATACAAGATCCTTATCAAATGTACCATCCCTTTACTTTAAAAAGAAGGACGTACCTACGTAAAATAAAATAAGAACCCAAATGTGCATCTCAATTAAGGTTCTATCAGCATGGTGTTTTCCCTCCGATTTATATTGTTACCAACCTGTGGCTGGGACGGGAAAAAAGGGGGACAAACACCGTCCAACCATTTGTAAATAGTGAGTGAACCTTTCATAATTTGACCAAAAGCAGTGCACTCGGGTAAAGGTTGTATAAGGATTCAAGTGCGGTTTCCTCCATTTTTAGTTAAGCCAGGATTCAAGACCTTACAGTATTGATGACGTCACAAATTGTTTACCACTTTGCAGAAGAATGGGAAACCATTGTGCTCAACTGTCGGAATTGCAGTACCCACTCAAAGCCAAGCCGTAAACAAGCCGTGACGTCATCAATACAGGGGTCTATTGTGTTTATTGTTATTTGTTCGGCCATTTTTCAAAAATACAAAAATACATAGCAAAGTTCGATGATTTGTGTTCAAACGAGTACTACAATTGAAAAAAGGCTCGTGTCTTTATATCCATTTATCAAAGCCACAAATTATTTTTTACAGTAATACATAATATACCTCCGTACAGTATTAACTTCAAATGCATTAATTCTCATAGAGTAATTCTTAACTAAACACTGCCATGGTGTTCGTTTTTGGTTTATTAAGGACATAAATTTGGTCTATTCGTGAATATTTAACAGGCTTACTGGCTTATTCTACGGTTTGTTATTTACATGTTTATCTATTCAAATAACTGTGTGAATTAATCTTTTAATGAAGTTGTACATAGTGTGTATAATTATACTTCATAGCAGATAAATGTACTTTATATCCACTTACAGTAAACAGTCATAGCCAATGCATTTGGCGTCTACAAAATACATTCTTCACAAAAACTTTATGTTTTTCCGTCAATTAATGATACAATCCATAAAACATTAAGTAAATTATATTTTTCAGTTGTCTTTAAAATGTTAAATGCTTCAATTGCAATAATGTATTGTTTTGTTCATGGAGAAGAAAACAAATTACTTTCCTTTTTAAGTTAATTTCGTAATCACAAGGCTTTCCAGAAGAACTTATTAGTACAATCAATACCCTTCAGTTACTGCTGCGTTGTGTATTTTGTCAAAGACTACGCTTTGTTTGATTCAAAATGAAGATCTTATTTTGTGAATTACGTTTGCGGACAATTCCTGTGGTTGTAGTTTAATAAACAGAGCCATTCAACACAACAGTTTCTGTCCTTCTCACATTGATTTGATGTAGGTTTTTTTTCCTTTATAAATTTCTGCACATTGTATTTCCAGTGATGTTTTTCGCTCACCATTACGTAGGCTATGTGTGCATGTCTTGACTGTCAGAGGAATTGTACAAAATAAATCAGATTAATCGATACAAGTTGTTGTTTCGTTTTGTCATTTAAGTGCACGGCTGGGATGTGGGATGGGTTGGCAGACAGGCTATAATAACGGTTTAAAGAACGTACTCCACCTCACCTAGTTTTAAAGTTAGGGTCACAGATAGTTTCTGTCAACATACTGTTGCTTTATTTGACTCATTGCCAAAAAAGATAAGACAAAAGACATGTGTAAGTTTTTGCTAAATACAGTGTGAAAAAAAACCCTGTTGTATTTTGTTCGAGAACGTCGAATCCGTCCAGCGGTTACCAAAAATGCTGTCTTTAGCCTCAGAATTCACAAATGGACCACGGAAATTTGAATCTCCACATGTCGCCTGATCATAATTCTCCATGTTTCGACATACTAATATTGGTTTTGGAATCAACGGGGCAATTCAGACGAAACACATTCGCAGGATGCTCCCCCTCCCCTCTTTGTATTTCATGCTTCAATGGCTCGGTGCTGAATAACGGACTTTGCTGCGGCGCCCAAAATGTCAATATTTATGCACATTCAGGGTCATGATACCATGGCGCAGATCACGTTTTGGTACCCGTGCATGACTGAATGAAAGGATGATACGCATCAACGAATCGTAGCTGAGCTCCACCCATAACCATCTACAAACACAATTCGGAACAATGTCAACCAACAGCGATCTTCAGCTTCCCCTTTATCATCCATGTAGGGCCCATGCGATTCCAAGCAAATGCAATCGACCGGGACAAAAAGATTGAACCATGTTTGATGCGGCCACAATCAAACAAATTCGTTACATCACCATTCAATTCAAAGGGAAGGTCATGGGTCAGACGATAACAGATTTGAAGTAAAAACTATTGAAACGTTTCTGTTCGCAAATAATGTTGTTGAACAGTTTAGTTATGAGGTATAACAACAGCTGGCATGGAGCTTTCAAACTGTAATGAACGGAAACAGAATGGCATGACTGAAGTCTATGGAATGATTGGTCTATCATGTTTTACAGTTTACCCTCGAAAGTTTCTTGGGTACTTTTAGCCGTTATTCATGCTCCATGGAAGAAACTCAGCATGAATAATATCACTGATGTTTACATGTTACTTCATCGAGGTTACCTGTGTGAGAACGGGAGGTTACCTGTGATAGCACGAGGTTACCTGTGAGAACATAAGGTTACCTGGATTAAGCATTAGCAACTTAAACCTTCTGCATCATCCCATCTTGTAGATATGATGGCCATGGTCATACAATCTTGCTATATCTGGGGGGGGGGTGAATGACCCACAACAGCCCCTCTCACATGGACTTCCGCAGCTTATGCAACTTCCAGTTTCATAAGTACATAATTATGTTATATCTATATTTTGTTATAAAGAGTAAACAAATCCCTAGCTGGCAATGAAACAGACGGACCATCAAAATAAGCACCAGTCCACTGCAATCCGTTAGGCCTGAAGAAGATACCATTGTATAGATAAAATGTTGAAGAATAATAAGTCAGTTTTCATATCATAATGGGATGAAACCCACTTGAGGAAAACGCACGCCGTCAGCAGAAATCATCAGGTAGGGACTGTAACCCAGTCCACAATCGTGCAAGGCTGCGGCCGACGGAAGAAGGATTCGAACGGGTATCAGACTGAGAAACGTGAATGCCACGTTGTGATTTTCAAACCCAAATGCCAAATCAAAAGGTATTTTTAAGACCAAAATTGTTTCGAGAGTAAATTTATTTCAAGATAAATCGCATGGTTTCTTCTGCTTGTTTACAGCGTTATGTGCTTCCTAGTTTGCTACTAGAGAAATTGATCGTAATCCCGGTTGGCCTTGTAACGTCATATACACAAAGAAACCCAAATATCACTTTGCAATTGTATTTCCGAAGACCAAAATAATATTGAAGGTGGCTGACATTTTCTCTTAAAGATAAATCAATAATTTCTTCCGGAAACCTTACAGCACAAGTCGATGCGTTTCCCCCTGGTACATGTACAGTACATGAAGGTAATATTGGTAGTGTCCCGGTTGGCATAGTTACGTCAAATTTCACGATATCAACAATACTTATTTACAGATGAGCAACGGTCACTATCTACACACGATCTATTGAAAAATGTATGTATTATTTGGAATTATGGATTCATTAGAACAGTCTGCTTAGAATCACGTTTAATCAAAGCAAATTGTGAGCTGGCGTTCCCGCTTTTTACAAAGCTGAAAAGAGGACAAAAAGACACAAGATGAACGGAAATTAGGCCCATGTGCAGTGACGTAAGGACACACAGCAGTCTTAGAGGTAAAATGATGTCGAAACAATAGAAAAAGCACATCTACATCACTGATCTCTGTCAGTATAATAGAGATCAGTGATAAACATACGCGCATTGCAATGAGCAACCTTCTTTTAGACCTCTAGCCGAGGGCGCCCTACTCAAATGACGTCATTTGCACGATAAGGTCAGTATTAGCCATTGCAAACTGCTTTCTTGCCGAAATGACCTATGATAGTATAATTGCAAAACCAATTTAATGGCCTGACGTTTTGACCCTGGCAAAGTCTTTTATAAAAGATGGCAGCATTTTAGATGCCCCCCCCCCGTTTCAATAATAACAAAATTAAAACATAGCATCAAAGTTTAGTAACACTGTTTTTTCTCCCTTCGTCAAAATAATTAAAACTGGCTTCCCGTTCTATCGGTTCCCTCTTGCTTTTCTATAATAAACTATGGTCAAATCGACACTATTGGAAAGCTAACCCTTAATATAAAAACAATACAAAATTAACCCCCCCAACAAAAAAACAACAACAAACAAACACCAACAACAAATACCCACATAAATCTGCATCTTTCTCCAGGACACATTAAAGTTTTTACAAAGGAGTACATCAAATGTGTTGCCATTCCGTTGTTTTAATTTCTACTAAATAATCAATTCAAAACAAAAAATAATTAGTTAACAGATATATATATACATGACTACATTACACTAGCAATGACATACATCTACTTTTTTGTATTGGTGTTTGGTTTCGTTTTCATATTCCTGCATACAAAATTAACTTAAAATAACACAACTTTAATTTGACCAGTCAAGTTCTTTATAATTAAGACCTCAATAATACACACTTGACATTGGAGATTTACCGTATATTACCTTAAAAAACAATCAAATCAAAGCATCGAATTTACATTACAAAGAGTTTTATACTTAAAAAATCTTTACAAATTCAACAACATTTTGACCGAGACATCTTGGATTTGCAATACCCCTAAAGTATCAAATGTTGACTAGAATAACACTTCTCATAAATTGTCTCTACACTGACTTTGGATCGATCAAATCCTATCCATTTACATAAATATAAACTATCGCAAATAGCTGAAATTGTTTTCCATTCTTGTAACCGGTATTTTGTCTTACCCCCAGTACAGAAAACTGAATTGTATCTTATCAATTCACACACGTTTCAATCTCTCAAGACTTTACAATGCAAACTTAGGAAAGTGTTCTAGAAAACATGTCGGCTCAATCGAACTACAAATCTCCAAAGCATTTCATAAAATAAAAAAAAGTGTACAAAATTAATTTCCTTAATGTGTACTTTGAAGGAGAGGGAATAAAACTGGTTGACTGTTACAGTCTATAGGGAATTTCACTTGAACACCATTGATCAGAAAACCAATCTCATTTGAGCTGCTTAAGAGACAAAAACAAGCAAAGCACAAAATGACTGCGCTTACCAGAATAAGGTTACCGGCCAAACAAAACTGTTGTATAAGTCTGTGACTGGTTTCCTGTCAATAGTTGATGCGAAACAAATTTGTGAAGTAACATACCGGGTAATCTGTAAGAATACTGGGCCCTACTGTCACAAGGTAGGCCTACAGTCTCAATTATTATCAATACATTTCCTCAACCGTTCAATGCATCCAAACCTTACAACCGGCCTATCATAGACTTAGATGCATGAATAATGAGCTATGGACAGTCGTGTGTGTGTTTAGAAGGAACATACAACCCTTGACTGCAAGATTTTAAAATAAAAATGACCTCGGTCCATGGCTTTTCTCAATATTACGAGTCAAAAGTGGGTCAACTGAAACTGCAAAAAGCAGGCCATCTTACAATTATACTGTCCATTGTATCCACATAAACCTAACTCACTCTAGCATTGGTGTCTAGTTAATTAAACCTCTGCAACCTTAGTTACAACTACTGAATGTTAACTTGAAACTATTCATTCTCAACCATACAACACAACCAAACTTGTCAATTCAATCCATGTGTTGGCGGCATAGACTTTTATCATAGTGCAGCCATCTTTTCTTCCATTCAAACTGATGTCTGCTGTAGCATGAACCCCTTTTTATAAACTGAGAATTCAAACTATCAGCGTCATTGTGTATACAGGGAATCTGATGATGATGGCTGCAGTGTATAAAGGTCTATAGCAAGCAAACAGCAACCGTCTGTATTAATATTTGAATCAATGGAATGATTGAGACCAATAATAGGTTACATTTGAAAACTAAACGTCCAAATTATTGCATTTTGGGGATTTATGTGTTCGTAGACCCTTCATGTAATTAAAATACACATCACCGGTAAACAATTATTTCTGATTTACTAAGACTGATAGCCAGTTTATTAAAGAAAAAATGGCCTTGTTCCAGGCTTGTCCCAGTTTGAAAAGTGGAGCCAATCACTGGCACCAGACTAAACATATCCGTATTTGCAATGCGACTGTGAATGCGGCTTTATCGCCACCTTAACATGCGTAGAAAAATATGAGCCCCATAACAGCCACAGTGCAACTTTGGACAACTTTGCCTAGATATTAGCCATGCAATCGTGTGATTTTGGCTATGGCCAAAGTCATTGGATTCAACAGCCACATTAACAAGTGGGCATTTGCAGTGACAAGTCGTTACCGCAGCCAAAGCCGTTGATTCAGGCACAAGGCCCTTTCTGAGTTGACAAATGGCTACGGCTGATGACTGCTAGGTAAGGTAAGCCATAACCTCGCCATAGCTATAACAAACACAGCCCTTTCTACCAGCAAATGGTTGTTATATAATATACAAATAACCCAGAGATAACCTGGGTGTAAAACGTAACCCATGACTGTAACCAAATTGAAGCACAAATAATTGCATTACAAAGCATTAACAAACATTTATAACTTACAGTTACACACATTGGACATGAAAAGCAGGCAATTTTGATGTGAACGTAAATTTGCTTGGCACAAAAATGTACACTGCCAAGTTTACCAGCCAAAATGTCACCCAATATCTACTGTGCATGGACGTATGTGGTTGGTTCCGTGCTAGTACAAGAAACTTGTTGAGCTATACACCTTTCATGTGTGTACAAGCGCTGACCACCAGTTGGTATCCCACACAATTTTAACTGGGTTGGACCAAATTTGCCCCTTTTTTTAAATCAGCTATGTGAAACCCCCCTTTTCTGAAGAAAGTGTGTACTTTTTAATCATTATCTATTTATTAATTGATTTATCAGTGACAAGGGTCGTTAGATAGTATTATTGTATAAGATAAATTGTATTTTTTTTGCAATAAAGACCACCCAGTACCTTTGCCAACCACTGGTTTATCCTTGCAAAAAGGAAGTTCTCTTTCCGCTTTAGCATGAAATTGGAAC
>CM021530.1:4750139-4776410 GCA_010994315.2 Pisaster ochraceus
TTTAATCAGGCGGATGGATCCCATATCAGAGCCCAAGCCCAAGGTGTGGTTTCAGAAAGGGCCAAGGAACTATATCCACATCTAACCTTGATGGAAAGAGTCAGTTTTATAATTGAGTAGTGAACGGGGTGCATTCGGGGAAAAAAATTGTGACTTTGTGCTGTGCACGCATTGATGATTACTTATTAATTACGAAATGTACCTTCGATCCATTTGCATAGGCCTTACCGTTTTATTAGTAAATTATGTATACATTGTAGTTATGCGCTTCATAATAACCCATTCCAAGAAGAATACTAACAGGGGGGTGAAAGGTCGAGGGAGAGGCGGCCTCATAACACCTGCCACTCACCCACACTAAACAACCAGAATGTCGGTCTATTGTTAACGATGTAAACAATAATAAATACACAAACAAATTTATCCATACAATTCCTTACAAAAATAAATTTACAGCAATTTTTAAAAACGGGTCTTGATTACACTGGGTTTCACCTGTACAAAGCTTTCCATTAATTACTCAATATTTTTTTTTTTATGTAACCCCCTTAACCGAACCTTAACAAGCCCAAACTTAAGAAATCATCAGAAACAAAATGAAGGTAGTTGACAACACGACTTCAGGACACGATCTAATAAAACTAAGCTGAAGACATTGCTCTGCTAAGCAAGTACTTCCAGGGAACCAACCAAAAGCAATGTACATTGTGCCGAGTCTTTGCTGGTAACCTGCTTCTGCTAAGCATTATTCAAATGTCCACAGTGGTTTTGTGTGGTTTGAAGCTTTATGAATATAAGCACACTATGAATATTACCAATCATATACAGAACCAAACTCTTGCATTGTTCATGAAGAACAGAGGCAAACAGGTTTTTGTGTTATTGGAAGAAAAAAACAAAACACGAGGAAGATGCAGCATCATCTTAAGCATGGTTATACTCATGAGTGGATCTATGGTGAAATAAGTACCAGCCCAAAACAAAGAAAGAAGAAGACATGAAATAGGTCAACTGTGTCACTGACCAGTGTATCCAACAAGCGCGACAAACGTTCATTGCCTAAGCTTCATCTTGTGAACCAATGTTTATCATGTTTCATCTGGAGCATTAAAGCCTTTTAACACATGCGTGGATGTAAATGCTGACACGAAATAGTGTCCATCGATAAGATTGACTTACTCCATGAAGTTGTTCCATTGAAGTTAAAGACTGCAAACATCTCTACTCTCCCAAAATGCAATCAGGGAAAAACGCAAAATCTCCAGAATAACGCCCTAAATTCTAAAAATGGAAAACCACCTTCTGAAGAAGATTTCTGCCTCATGAAAACACACACAGTTTTAAAATACCTCTTGTAATGTTACAAAACCGAGGGCAGGGCCAAAACAAAAATCCTGCTTTAGAAATATCAATAATGATTAAGTAAATTTGTATTAAGTTAATTTTGCCTATATCAGGGTTATTGATGTTACTCCGAATCAATGTCAGATATGTTCTGATGCAGTAATGTTGATAACCCAGACAAGCTTAAAAAAGTCATTAAGCAGGAAATAAATTCTTAAATATTGTAACAGCTTAGCACAAACAATTAGGGAACCAGTAACATGCAATGTACATCACATACTACTTTGGTTGGTCACCTGTTTCTGCTAAGCATGACTTTCCTGTGCTTAACAGATTTATAAAATTGGGCCCAGAACTTTATCGGGCAGCTATCCTCCCAGCCAGGTTCCCCGTGTTCATTCACATTAATGACTACTGATTCTCACTGAACAGACAAGGGGTCAGACTATTTTTCCCTCTAAGCCTCAGTTTGGTTGAATTGCTTTCAATTGGAGAAAAACAAAATGGACCACACTGTGACGAGGGCCAGACTGACGAGGGCATAAGGAATATTTGCCTGCAGCAAAAGTGAACCCTGGATTCGGACAAAGCAGGGTTTTAGTATTTGTATCATTCTTGAAGAGTTACAATGTATTCCTACACTGCAGTGTAACTGGCCTCACGCTCTGCATCCATCCTGGGTCCAACTTCATTGAGTTACTGTAAGCACAAACCTAAGCTTCATACAAAACAACTGTGCTTACCACTAAAAAGGTTACCAACAAAAAACACTGTGTTGTACATGTATGTATGTAACAATCGTGACTGGTTCCCTGCTAAGTTTTGCTTAGCTTCAAATTGTTAGGCAAGCGTCTCAATGAGGCCTCACTCATGTCTTGCCCCTGGGGTGGAATTGTTCTGAAAAGGGGGAATGTTATTGGATGAAAAGAGGACATCATTTGAGACATTTAAGGGCTGCATATTTACAGGATTGGTACCCTGCCCCTACATCCTGATGAAGATACTGATAGGCTCTGGATGTACCGGTGGAAGGATTTTACGAGTTCCCGGTGAGTACTGTATTTCAACTCATGAGAGTGACTTTGCTGATGGTAATACCACTCATGACTCAGCCAGGTCAAAAGGCAAACTCTCTTTGGGCTTCTTGAGTATGTCACTTTTCATATTGAGTCTAGAGTCTTGAGTATTCAATTTTGTATTTCTTTTTTTTTTTAACAGTTACTCTGGAGAATGTGCGTAGCGTTAGGAATTTATTTGGTAAATATGCTACCCTTAAGTCTCAAATTTACTTCCTACACAAACCGTGACAAGACTAGACTACTGGCTATGCACGGCTACTCTGTGTGCAAATGTAATGTACATAATACATGGCTGCAACACTCTGTTAAACTGTCTGTACACTGATGTCCTGATAGTCCGACATTGAGTATATATACAGGAAATAAAATGATTGATTCAAAATATCCACTCCATACTGGTGTCTACTTCATACTTGTAGAAAATAAGGTCTGTTAACAAACATCAAAATTCCAAAATAAAAACAACCAATCATAACTCTCCATCTTTTGTTCTTTCAGTATGCAATCAAATACTTTTTTGTTTTGTTTTTTTGTGTACATGTATGTGTAGCAATCGCATAAAACATTCAGCGCCTCTTCAATGATGTGCATCCAAACAAATCTATTGATGCACAATTTGGTTTCACACATGAAACAGTCACTACATCAACATCAATGTGTACTGACCAATTCAGATGCATAATTTGGTTATCTTCTTAAATATAGTCATGATGTACAGTGCAATAAGTGCAACATATACACAACTACGCCGGGCACAGGCACGAGCAAAGACCCCACAACACAACTTAATGCTGAATACAATACAAAGAATGAATGTTTATGAGTGCAATGGTGAATATTATTTTTATGAATTGAGACATGGAATGTTCCATTCAACGAGGCGAAAGTGACTAGAAACATTCTATCTTTCAAAAAAAAAACTCTTCCATTGCACGAATGCAAATCATTCACTTTTTGTTTTTCAACATCCGAGTAGATCTTTGTCATTTGATTGGAGGGCAACACTGTAAGAACACACAAACTGTAGATTGTTCTTCTGGCATCCCCTACGAGGGTGTTTTGTACTTCAGTGTATATAACACACGATGTGGCTTAGCGTGCAATAGTAAGAAAAGGACGGGATGAAATTGCACGTTTTTTTCACATAGGGCATGTCAAGGTTTCATTAATGAATGCCACACATGACCAAGAATCCCTCCCATCAAATGACAAGGAACTAATTGGGCGTTATTTAACTCTGGACGACCAACAGGTATAGAATGTGCAAATCTTGAGTGTATTTGAACATCTCGGGGAACCTTGGTTTGCCACAGCTCCCACATACATTGCGTTAACTTGTGACAAAAAAACAACAACAAAATGTGCACTGCAACTGGGCCTACTGTCGGTCACGCACAAAACTTGCACAGTCTGCTCCAATGTCTCCCACTCCGTTAAATCATTTAACAAATAACAAACAACAAAGTACGACATAAATAACTTTCTGAAAAATGCCCTGGCGCTCGCGCTGTGTGCAATAAATAAAACATGAATCCCAGCTCCGGAGGGAATCCAGTCTGGAATTCGTGAGAAATGTTGATGAATTTGTTTGTGCCTGGAATTGTGTTTCATCACACGGTGATTGGAATATTATTTTTTTGTTTATTTACAATTTACACTAAGATCTTTGTAGATGTGTAGCTGACTATTATTTATCTCTCTTGACATCATACATTGATAGCCTCGTAGGAAATACTAACTACATGTTTTACAGATGAACTTGAAAAAATGAGTCATTTGAACAGAAGATGGTGTACAGCATCGGGAAAAATAATGGTAATAAACTTCCTGTATTGGAACATTATATGTAAAATCAATTGAAATCAAGATGCATGTATGGCTCTAGCCCACGCATCTGACTTCCCACTTCAAGACTCGTGAATAATGCTAGAGAGACTGGCCTTTAGAACCTGCTGGTAACCTGCCAGATGTACCTTTGACCTTCCATGCATTATTATCTTCGAGCAAACTTGAATCCTCAATTCTGATTGGTCAATCCATGGCTTGTAAAACACAAGACCAGTGAAGAGTTATTTCTCTGTTGCACGCGTATAAAGCCCGGTTCATACTTCCTGTGAATGCGTTTTCAACGCAAATTTGCAACGAAAAGTTTGCAAGAGTGCTCAACTCTAGCGAATCATTCGGAGCTAAAACAGAGTTGTGATGTCAAATTCGCTTCGCATTCCCATTCGCAGGAAGTATGAACCGGGCTGAACAGTGTCTTTGTAAAAGGTACCCATCATGTCAGCTATGCAAACATACACAGACACCCACATGTTTGCCGACCCGATAGCTCCAGGACTTCGCTTTGGATCTGCTTTTGTCAAAATGAGGATCCCTTATGTTAAAGTCCTTAGTGACAACCCCTGGCAGACATGGATAGCTACACCTTACGGTGTATCAATCAAATAACAAGTCAAAGTCGCAGCTGTTGGTAACAGCATTTCTTTGTCCGCTTTGGGGAAAATGAAATGCTGTTTGACATTTTCTTTTCCGATCCAAAGGGAAATTGAGCTCAGGAAAACCCTTTCAAGATAAAAACTGAAAAATTTTCTCTTCTCTATCTAATGATTTCCAAGGTTTCACTTGATTTTAATTTACAATTTAGGTGACATGGGCATAATTATCACGCCACGTTTTATGTACCAGTTTTAAAAATGATCAAATGCTGTAAACTATCTTTTTAAATATGTTCAACTAAGGAACTGATTTGCAACTTTGTACCATCACTTCAGTAAAACTCTGAAATTAAATACTTACAGAAAAACTGACTGCAGAAACGCAGCAGACATTTTGAAAAAAAAAAAAAACAACAACGTTCAAAGTGAGGTCTGCATGTTTGCATAAAAATGATTCACACCTTTTTCTAGACTTTTAAAGGTTATTGTTATACACGGTGCAGATGCGTAGATGACGTTTTTCCATTTTCTACTCGTAAGCCAGTTTCTTTAAGTTCACATATCAATACTGTGAACTATTTTTGTAAGTGTGAAAAGGAGGGGGGGGGTCTACAAACACAGTGCAGATTCATAACAACATTTCCATGTATCATAATAAATTTACCTGGTTCGTAGATTTATCTAGAATTGATAAAGTCAAGTAGAAAACATGTTTCTGCTAATGTTCTGTTTCGATATCCTTAAGACTTGGCCTCCGAGGAGTTCAAATCCACAGATGAGGTTGTTTTGATCAATATCCTGAAGATTAACCCTAAATTAGCCGTGGGCTCTTTAAACAAAATGGTAACTAAACTCAACAGTGCTGTGAACAAATTACTTCAATTGACAACCGATCCAGTGGGAGACGTCTTGTTGACACAAGAGAAGTTGTTTTTGCCATTTCGGAGATAGAGGGTCAGTGGACTTGGTCGTGGATGAGAGAGCGAGAGAGAGTAGGGAGTGAGTGAACACGAAGAGAACAAACCGAGACAAACATGACGAGGAGACCCTAGCTTCATCACACAAGTACACAGCAGTTACTTTCTTCTGTTTTGCCTCGGTTTCTCTGTCCTGAAGCAAAGAAATAAAACAAAACAAAATCAAATCTAGAGTTAGAGATTAAAAAAAAAAAAAATGGCTGTCACTCAAAGTCTCCCGTGACTCAATGGATTTCTTTTTCCCGACTCCAAGATGCTATTTTTCAGCGTAAAGATAAAATATCTTGTGAAAAAAATATTAAGTAGGTGTTCCTTCACATTACATACACAGGTGTTTGGGTTGCATCTGATATAAGCAACTCAAAACTGGGTGTATTTGCTCAACAACTAAATGAGAATGAGAGCTTTCAAATAACACATTATTAGAGTCAATAATCAGAGCTCCAATTAGGTTGGAAAATCCACAATACCGCAGGGCTTCAAATTAAAAAACTGTTACTGAACCAGAGTTGTTTTTTTACACGACCAGAATGAAAATGAAACAAATTGCGTCTACTCAGTTTAGTATGTTAACTTTTTATATTTGAACAGCCGATGAGAGAAGATTCATCTCACTTGTCTTTTGGGTAACGATACTACACAGAATTGAAAGATATTTATCAGACGATAAATCAACAATAAAACATCATTTATCTTTTTCTAAAAGATATCATACACAGCGGGGAATTGTTATTCAACTGAAAAACACAAGACTGCCCAACTTGACTGGGAGTGAATGTACTGGCCCCGACACTAAATTCACTGGCCTCTGGCCTGTGGTTCAGTGTAAATTGGAGCCCTGCTATTACTAAGTATCTCCTGACATACAGAAAATTAAGACATCATATCGCTTTGATATTTTGGCTTCGCTTCAGTTGTTTTTCACTTTTAATGCAAATGCACTATTTCAAAGAATTGCCTGATTTGAGGTCAGCAGAGCGTCACATCATTAATCAGAAACTTACTTGTTATGAAAGAGGTTTTCTTACGACATGTCCTGAGTAAGATTTCAATCAGATGTGAGGTCATTTTTCACGATAATTGTGTTTAGATCTGATCCACCTACTCACGTTCAATTGCTACAAACTGATTCCATCGAGGTCAATTAAGCAAGCTTTGTACTTGGTTAACTTTGAGAAATTAATTTTAAAAACTTGTTGCATAACAGAGACGTCACTTGTTTGATTTAAAACGGCAGATGATGCGTCACAACAAAACATCTAGCTTAAACATACGAGCTATGATGTACACAACATTCATGATCAACATCATTGTTTACAGCTACTTGACAATGAGTATTTGCACTAAAGTATGCAACATGTTTCTCATGTTATGATGAGCCATTGGAATAACAATGTTAAGTTGACATAGACTGCTTTATGTCAGCACGTATTGGAGCCATGAGTACAAATTTGAAGTTTGATTACATGTCTTTCAGAATGTAGTCCTTCAAAAACATTGTAGAAAATAGAATGTCTAGGTATGTCCGAATCAAGCGGCTTTGGCTTTGGCTACTGGCTGTCGGCCACAGCGGCAATGTTGAATAAGTCTTTTCAGTGATCTAGCCATAGCCAAACCCTATGCCACCAGCCATTGAAATACATGTACAGTAATATTTACTTTTACCCAAACACCGATATGCAGCAAGCACTGTATACTAAGTACTTTCCGAAGTCCTGTGAAAAAAAACTCCTTAGAAAAATTATTTTTCAGGTGGGATTTCGAACCAATGACCTTTGCCAGGTTAGCAGGAAGTGTTTCCTTGTGAGCGTGCGTACTCCACGATACTAGGCATTCTTCGCTTACACAGCTAGCGCAGGAATTTGGCGCTTGCACTGTAAGCAAAGAATGGTGATCGCAAGCGCAGAATTCAGCGGAAAGCAGAGTCTTGAAATTGGACCAAGATGTCTTACCAATAGACCACTTAGCTAAACTGATAGAGGCAGCTTAAATCCTGTATTTTTAGCACCGGGTACCAGTTACAGCAACAGTTTAACCAAGATGTTAAATTTGCATCGGAATGCTCGGTGGTCTGGTGGTAAGACATCTGCTCTAGAATCAATGGCAAAGGTCATGGGTTTGAATCCCACCCGAGTCACTGGGGATATCTTTCACAGAACTCGGGAAAAGTGTTGAGTGAACAGTGCTTGACACACACATCGGTGTGTACGAGTAAAACTAATATTATTTATCCCTGATCATGATGCAAATTTAACATCAATTTACAGTTGTAAACATGTTGTCTTCGGGTTGACTGTTTTATTGAATATGATGTTACTTAAAGAGAAGGTTACATTAAAGGTAAGGCCCTAGATTGGTTTTTGCCCACAGAATCCTGATTTATAGACACAAATTGTCAATAATGACACAGAACTATTGTTGACTCTGGGAGACTATTGTTATCATTATATGTTTCTGGTTATGAAACCAAGGATGCCTCATAAGTGAACTTAATCACTGTAGCTTGCAAGCCTGAGGAAACCTGTAAACAAGGGTGCTTGCTATGTGAACCAGAAACACCAGGGTTACATGGTATGTGTTCTAGGTTCTTTTACAAGCTCTACCAATCCTAGTATAGAGAACCTACAATGTACATGTATGACGTAATGTCCCATCCGAAGGCCAAAGCAATTGTGGTAAAGTACATATATCATGCTCACGGGACACAAGTGTCAAGACCAGGACTCGAACCCACACCCCGCTGATCAGAAACACCGGAGCTCGAGTCCGGTGCTCTTAACTGCTCAAACATGACACGCCACAAAACTACATGTAATGTTGACTCTGGGAGACTATTTGGGATGATAAGAGTCTATCCAGGTAAACTCATTGTCCTCACAATGTGCAAACATTGGAAAATTACCAGGTCTCTCTGCTGCTACCAACTGGCCTTTCAAAGTAATTAATTTGTTATTATCAAAAGGATTTGTGTACACCTCATTATGTGAGGACCACCATGACAGTTTTTATCAATGAACACCAATCCATCCAACACAGGATATTTCTTAAAATGTTCATAGTTTTACGTTTGTTTCATTCTTGTTTTAAAGATGACATGGATATTTATTCTGTTTATACTGTTGTCAACATTTTCACCTCTTACTGATCTACAATGTACAAATGTAAGTGTAAATCACATCCAACTTGGCCTGTGTAATGTGATGAAAATGAAAATGAAATGTAACAAATTAATAACCTTCAGGTCCTTCAGGTTTTTCGTTTGCAATTTTTAAGGGCTCGTCAATAATGTACACGGATTAACAACCCTGATTGTATTGTGTGCCCAACATGCACGTCGACTGAATCACGAGTGGGTTCACATTGCCCATTTTATTAAAAAATCATGTCACTTAATGTGGCTCTAAACCTTGCAGCAAACGAGGGATTCAAGAGAAATCTCTAGGGTTCTTACTATCCATCAGCTAACATATTTGTGTTGACATTCCAAAAACAGATTGCAAGCTCACATTGTCGTAGCTTCTGTACATAGATTACCATGGTAACAAGAATTAAATTTCAATGAAAGAACGATCAATTGCCCTGTGGCTGCACAGCAATGATTGGTGCTAAGATTATGCTAATTAGAGTCAATGTAATCAATATGCACCACATCACACTTATTAAAAAAGGGACCATTAATTTAATTTTTTTGAGCGCAAAAGCTGGTGACTTTATTATTAAAATTATTATTATCCCAACTTTTTCACAAATCCCTTCTTCATATCGGAATGAGGATGCTTTTCAAAACTGAAACTTGCCAGCCGGACCACATGGAGAGGATTTTGACTGGTCCTCAGGTGTTTTGACTGGCATTTGGCCAGCAGACCATAATTAGGGGAGAGCGCTGCTCACTGAAATTGGCCCGCCCTTTCATTGCTTGCCATACATGAATGCAAATAACTTATTCAGGCATTTCACTGAGTATCAATTTATAAAATCACTTCACTTGTTACAATTCCATTTATCTTCAACATCACATTTAATTCATCAAACTAGTGTAGCCTGCCCTCTCTGACATGTCTGATTGCCAAAGGATTTCACTTTTTGTTCAGAAATTCCATTTTTAAGCTTACCGTAAAAAAATGAAAAAAAAAAAAACTTGCTCAGTTTTTTCCTACATTTGTCTTCAATTTTGACAAAAGCTATGAATTGTACGCGAGCATACTGCAAATCAAACTCCTTTTACTTTGTGAACTAACACATATTGTGGAGTCAAAATTTGGTTCTACAAAATGGCGGACCACGTTAGTTCATGAAGTAAAAGAAAAACCAAACAACTTTGAGGCATATTTGTGTGGATCGTAATATTCCCTCTTTTTTTTTTTAACGTCTTTCCATTTTCCAACCATATTCATTTCATATCAAATGCTTTCAAATGCTTTTTATAGCCCAAAGCGCCCAATCCAAGGTAACGTGTCCTTTTAAGATTAGTTTTGCCCATCATCAGATTTTTTGTTGACTTTGTGCCGAGTCCTGCGGAAAAAAACAACGAGTCACCAGGTGTCTCAGATGGGACTTGAACCTGTGAGGTTTAGCTTTCAAGAACAAGTGTCTTAACCACTAGACCACCTAGACTACTTAAGGGTAATTAGGGGCAACAGGAAGGGTGACTCCAGTAATTAGCAGCAGGTACAGACTAGACGGAGCCTTGGATTCAATGAAAAACTCAAATTCAGTTACTTAATACTTTCCGAGGCCCGCCGGGGGAAAAACAAATCTCTTCTTGATTCAAGGAGAACATGAGGTGAGGTGTTCGGTCCATGGCACAAACACCTAATGACCACACATTGTAAACATGCGCCGGTAAAAACTGTGTTTTTTAGGACGCAATATTATATCTTGGTTTACAGATCGTTATGCAAGTAGCAATAGCATTGCCAACTTACGCTTTGCAGCCTGTAATGGAAACAAATTATAGGAATCGGTTATTGTTCAGTTTCAGTTAACATTGGAGCGAATGTTACTCAAGGGCCACTTGATGCTGAGTAAATTGCACAATTAAATGGAATCATTGGGGATGGTGTAGATGAAGGGATAATGGTCACCCTAATCAACTTGAAAGGTCTTGTCTTATGCACTGACATCATGAAGGTGTATTATAGATTATATCACACACACAGATCATTGACATGATCGGTGCAACATGTGTTACTTGTCATTCTTTATTTGGCCGCGTATCCAGCTGCAATGCTCCAAAAATTAGTATACATGTAGGTGTCCTATACGAAAATATAGGCTGCTTTGCAGCAACATTTCCAAAATCATCTTTACTTTCTAATTTGTTCACCGGAACATGGAAAGATTGGATTATTTTCAGGAAACTTTCTGCAGGATCAGGAAGTTAGCAACTCTAGCTCATCTTATGAAGTCAAATACAATGGGATTGGTTTTCTTCCTCAGAAATCTTGCAAAGGATCTGAAGAATTACATCGGACAAAGATTATTAATCTCGTCCATCATTGTCCATATAAGTGCGATTCTTTGAAGTTGAAACAAAGAAGACGCTTACAATTTTGAGCAAGTTCGGGTGCTAACCTTCCGTCAATTTGCCACTGAAATCTCACACAGTCAGGCCACTGTGATTTGCCACTGAAATCACGCACGTGTGGTCTATGTTTCACTTGAATGTATTTCAGTCGATTTATCCGTCAAAGCATAGCAACAAAAAGAACAAGGCGATGACGTATCGAGCGGGGGAAAAAATGTATCGGCCCATAAAAAAATGACTGCATAATAACAGTGAAATAATTATTTATTTAACTAAATAATGGACATTTATTTATCGTTAACCCTACTTTTTGTGTGATTACAAAAGTTTATCAAACTTTCTCTGTCACGTAACCCATGGAGGCCTCCATGCAAAACCTATCTTGACAAAGTGACATACATGTCACTTCGATAGTTGACAAGAGAGACAGTGCTTCGAGGGGCTAGGTTGATCCAGCTGGACTAGCTGGTTCAACCATGCAGCATTCGAGTGGCATCTAGACCGACTTTTGACTTTGGTTAAGTCTAGTCAACTCTAGTCAGCCACCCGAACTTGCTCTTTGTGGGGATGTAGTGTACTGATTTTTGAATTTCACTCGCTGGCATTTGACAAATGAGGGCGCCGGCATGGATATTGGGTATTATAGCTTGTGACGACCACATCAACATTTCGATGAAAACATTGTACGGGGACACAAAAGAAGATGAATGGAAAAATTGTAGCCAAAATTCCAATGTGGTAATTGCCTCACATTTCCAATGCAAGCCAAGTAATATGCAACAAATTTCTTACTTAACCAGACTAAGCAAAAATTAATTGTCATTGTCCTTTGTGCGTCCGAACATCCGCGGATGGAGACGGCACACACACACAAAAATGGAATAAACTATTATTATTAATATTAAAACATCCAAGAGGAACGACTTGCAAAGTGGATTAGTTTTAGCAAGACATCCCGGTCGACAGGTTTGAAATTTCAGCCATGTATACAAACCTTGTGAATTTGGCTCTGGGAGCGTCTCTCTAGCCATAAGATGCATCACAGTTATCTTTCCTGCAGGAAGCTGCAAGGCTGAAAATGAGCAAACAGAAAAAGCAATGAAGCTGAAGGAAACACATTTAACCACACTTTATAGCATTTTTGTTTTTAAAGTGAAGATCGATATGATAAATGACAGAATGAAAAGAAAAGGCAATACATGTATACAACGTCCCATCTGATTGATTAGTGACATGGTTTTGTCCTAACAGTGTATGAATACAATCAAAACCAGACCTCGATGGTAACAATAATAGTAATGATAATAATTTCAACAAAAAACAAAAAATAAATTATAAATAATAAATTTCTACGGCGCCAGACACTTTTTAAAGTTTAACAAATACAGGAAAATATCAATAAAGAAATATACACATGTAAGGGTATTCATAAAAAAAAATGCACTCAATTAATAGGCCTATGGTAAGAAACACACACAAAATTGGACTGCTAAATAAAACAAAAAACAAATGACACACAAAAAATGGACAATAGACAGTAAGTAAACAGTAATAAAAAAACAAAAAAATGGATAACTTTAAAAAAGTGAACAACAGACAAGACCTGCTTGGGATACTCAAACCAATACCATCCAATTCTAAAACCGACATCAAATATAGAAAAAACATCCTCATATCAGAATGACTGATTCGGAAAGAAAAACTAACATCTGTCATTCAGTATCACATCTCAGCTTAAATACATGTATGTTTTGTTTGCATGTGTAACATCCTATTATGCGTAACTCACTGCATCGAATCTTTGGACGTGGCCCAAATTACCTTTCTTAATGAAAAGTTGTTTCAGGGTCTAGACACACAGGGAATAATAAAGAGACAAACGACTGGCATACAGACAGAGTGATTCAATCTAGTTTCAGAATTTTGATGAGGTCAGACTGACAGAGAATCAGGGTTCTCCCCAGAATTTTTTCGAAATTGTGGGCCATTCTTGAACTGAAAGCCTAACATGCCTAAAGGGATATTACTTGCAAGTTCGTAAAATGGTTTACAAGTCTTGATATTTGCTAGATTTGTGGCTATGGTAGCGATCGCGATCATCACTTCATTAAATACAAACACGCATGCATCATAAGACAAGGTGCTGCATTTTTATTGTGCCTGTGTGATACACAGTAATGCAGTGCACCCGCCGGTCATTAATTGCACAACATTGTGCATTTTTACAATATAATACAACAAGTCCAAAGTTCAAGCTAAAACCAACAGTCCGCACGTTGTGATTGGCTGTTGATATTTACCATATTCATAAGAAAGCTTGGCCAGACTCAACTTGTTGCACGTTTGCGACAAAGTAAAAAGTAGCTGCGCAGTGTGGTTCAGGCCTGAGGATTCTGTACTGTACACAGCCTTGGAGTAAGGCTATTCAAAACATCAACAACTGTTGCCGATATACGATGAGAGGCAAAGTTCATTGAGTTTTCCACAATGCGCATTGCCGACAAACAGAGATCGTTGAATCGAGAAAATGTCATTGCAAAAGAAGTTCTATAAAACTGATCCTCAAATCATGACTCCATGAAAATGACCATGCAAAGATCTCTACCGAGGCTTAGCCCTCGGACCCCACCACGGGCCGTCAGGCCAGCCCCTGGACCCCACCTATTATATTTTTTTAAGCCCCCCCCCTCAAGACATAATCCCATGTGTGCCATTGGCTTCCAAATAACCAAATTAAGGCTGGAACACCAAATTAGTCTGGCACCTTTTGGCATGCCATAATACTAATAGAAAAATCAGCAGATCTATTGAATGCAGGGAACATGACCAGGATGACAGCAGGATGATAACGGTCTGTCAGCCTTGGGTTATGAGAGGTCCAACTGCACATGAAGACACAAAACACTGAGAAAATACATGTTAATAACATAGACATCGTTTACCTCCTAAGGTGACGTTTCCATGAATAAACCTTCCTTGGTAAATGAGGCGTAGAATGGTTGATGACGATACGCGATCACTTTCCCACTCTGAAGGAGAAAACAAATAAATAAAGAAGCAATAAAAATATACTTCCCAATGAATGAATACACAGGGGAACAGTCCCGGAACAAGAAATAACACTCACTGTGCAGAGCATATTCATTTAAACTGTCATAAAATCATTATTTACTCACTCCATTACAGCTTTTATACATGTACATTAACTTTTGTCATACCGATCGTAAATATTTTTATAACGAGTTTTACATGATACATTTTATGTTTGATTGATTAAATTCACTTTTAAGTGTTTTTATCACGGGTTTGACTTTGTTATTTAATACAAAGGGCCAAACGCCATGCAAACCCCCGAAATAGTTTAAATATTCATAAACCCAAGCATAAATGTTTGCAGAGATAAAAAGATGAAATTTAAGACAAGAAATAAATGTTCAAAAAAAAAAAAAGACTTAAAAACACTCAGAAACGGATCTATTTAAACTAAAACATGGCCTTCCAAAACTGTTCATGCTAATGAGCTTATCCTGAAAGACACTTTAATGATCTTTGCCAGAAGTCTAACTCGCAGTGGGCCCTTTCTGTACAGTCTTATCTTCAATTGTGGCCAAAATGGTCGGGCGATGGGCAACAATGTTTGGTCTGATTGCGCAATTTCAGGCTAGAGCACAAACAACCCCACAGTGAAAGCCAAACCTGGGATGCTTTTTTGCGGCTGTAACCAATAACTGTTTCGGTCACTGACCAGTGGCTGACCAGTGATTGACCAATGGCAAATTCAACCGAAATAGTTATTGGTTACGACAGCGAAAACATACCCATTGACTGGTGGTTGAGGAAGGAGGGGGGGGGGGAGGGAAATGGCAGTTAGTTTTGGCTGGAAAATGTTTGTAATATTAAATAAGGCTGAGAGGAACCGCCCTTGACACCAATTTAAGGACATAATCTCAGCGCCTGTTCCTGATTTGGGTGTTCTGAGAGAGAGAGAGAGAAAGGACCCCATCGCTTTGCTTTCCTTCAGACCAGTGGGGGCATTCCAACCCCCCCCCCAGAAAAAAAACCCAATTAATGGGGAAAAAAGAAATGTCCTCGGTTTACATGTACAGGCTTGACAAACGTGTGTATTGGTAAATTTCAATAGTCACAGTATGTGTATACGTGCTTACGAGTTAAATGACTAAATTGTATTGTACACTATGCACACACAGAACGCAAGTCCCTTATATATATGTACATTACTTTGCACTACATTTTAAGTACTACTACATGTACATGTACAAAGGTCAACAAACTTTTATGACCTTTATCCTGATCTCATGTACAATTATAAACAAAGAAACGAAAACACCAGTGTTTATAATTTCAATATAGTTTGAAGTGCGTTTTAAACATGTTATAAGCGCTTATGTTATAAGCGGGGCGCACACACTGTGTTCCTTCCGAGAAGAAGAAAGTACCCACTGCTACAATGACATGCTTTGTAATGATTGCCGAAGTGACAGGGAGACATCAAGTCTATCTTTTGGGAGTTTGTAATAATCAATAGACGTACATGTAGCTCTGTGTGCTTTCAAGCACATTACACGAACACACACCTGTCAAGCTGTATGTAGTAAACAACCAGCGTGCAATAACGCCGTCTCCACAATCAGCTTCTCTCTATTTGAACTCAATCTCGTCTTTTTTTTTTATTTTTATTTTTTTACAGTAAATCCTGTCTGACTATGTTTTAAGGACTCCAGGGGGATTCGTATTGGATGTTTGGCAGCTCATCACGATACACGACTGGAAAAAAATTAAACTTTCCAATATATCCGTTGCAAATTGTCTCAACACTTCCAGCACTTCACCATCCCCAAAATGTAATTGTTCACTTCAATGAATATGGGCAGCTGAATCCTTGATGAAAAACACCAACAATGGAAACAAGTTGTTTTCTACGTTAACAAATATTTGTCTGATTTGGATTTAAACCGACACAATCCTGGCCTGGAATTGAACGGAGGCCACGGAGGCCGTGGTCTTTGATGCCCTGATCTTGGCTTTGGTGCCCCCTTCAAAAATGTCTCATAGACTTGAAGATTTTCCAATGGAAGTGCCCTTTGCTAAATGATCAGTGGTCAAACTGCCCTCTCAAAGATGAAATTCCTCCAATCAGTTTTCGATACTCTTCAGCTGAAGTGACATATGTTCCAACACTTAATCTCATGAACACGATGTCAAAATGTCATAATTAGTTTATGTCACCATCTGGATATCATGAAGGAAACTCCTCCAGTATCATGTATTCATGAAATCTCTACATTCAATCAATGCAAAAACCATTGCTAATCCAGAGACTGTGCAAGTCTTACGCGTACAATGTACTCAAGCTGCCATCCCAACTTTGGGCAAAACAGTGGGGAAAATCTGGGCAAAACAGTGGGGAAAATTTGGACAAAACAGTGGGGGAATCTGGGCAAAACAGTTTGGAAAATCTGGGCAAAACAGTGGGGGAAATTTGGGCAAAACAGTGGGGGAAATTTGGGGACAGCAAGAAGAAAAAAGGCGGTCAGAGAAAGCAAAAATACTTTTAGCCCGGAATTAGAAATTTGTATATTTTTTTTCGGTGTAAAATTTCTGGCAAACCAACCCCTCTGCCCCCCCCCCAATTAACCAATAAAATCCACACGTGATTGAGTAAATTTTAGTATTCTGGACAGCACATTTAAACTTGTTTTTATAGAATTCATGCTACAATTACAAATGTATCATTATTATTGGTTATCTAACTCTGTTTTTACCTTGTGGCCAGTTCTCAAAGACAAATTGTGCTACATCAGACGCTGAATCGTTTGGAGTGAACATAAACTCCTTGCTGTTGCCGTTCATGGGATGGATCAATCGTAGAATGATCTGGAAATTAAAAAAAAACAACTGACACTGAATTCAAAACAATTCAAAGATATTTAGACGACATCAGATTCTTGATGAAAAATAACAAAAAAAAAAACATAAATAAATAATTTCTTTCCATCTCTAAAAATAGTTTCTAACAAAATAAATCCGGTGAGCCTTGATACACTTTGTACAAACTTGTTCATGTGTGTTTGTCCCTACTTTTTTTCATGAATTTGAATTTTTTTTTGAAAACAGAATATTACAGTGCCTAGCAGACAAGATAATAAAACATAACATAAAACAGCTTAACATAGCATAGCATAGTGTAGCGTAGAGTGGCACAACAAAACATAAAACATAACATAAATCATTACGTGGCATAACATTTAAAATTTATAAGCCTCTATTCCATCAAGATCATGGAACACATAGGGCAGCTTTAGGGCCTAATACAAACTAACATGGCTAGATTCTTAAGAGCTATATATGAAATAGAGAGAAACTAACAGGTTCCCTAATAACAGTAGGAAAGTATTCCAAATCAATGGTACAGCAACACCGAAAGCTTTTTGACCCAGAACTTTGTTTGCACTGGGAATATTCAAGTGAGAAAACGTTGAGGAGTGTAATATGACAGTAAATTGGAATACACCGTATTCAAGTGAAAAAAAAAAGGCATTATCTACAATGTACATGTGTATTGTTGCTTCAGTACACTCGGGCATGGAATTACACCATGGCCAGTTGGCTGCCGAGGCCATGGCCTCTGTGGCCCCTGGTCTTGGCCTTGGTGCCCCTTCAAAAGTTTCCCATAGACTTTCAGAATTTGCAATGGAAGTGTCCTTTGCAAAATAAAATGGCCTTGCGCTCCCCCCAAAATAAAACTCCAGGCCTTTACACTGACTGATGCACGAGTCACCGTGGGTCAAGTGGTTAGACATGTTAGACAGCAGGGCTTGCAATCACAAGGTTGTGGGTTCGAATCCGCCCAAGTTAACCGATGATTTCATATTATATAGTCGTCTAGTTACCGATTTTTAGTTTATTTGTGCCATTGTATAATCATAGACATTAAACCACGATGTGAGAGATTGACTCATGACTGTAGCGTTGCCAGCTTTGTGTATAGGCTTACACATGTAGGCCTATAATATCTCCTTGCGGGAGCTTTGTTGGGAAGACCATCTAAACAAACAAACAAAAGAACAGAGTGGTGTATCCCGAATACACAGTCATAAAGCGCAGACAAATGCTACAGTACAACAAACGTAACCATTGCAAAAAATCACCATTTGCTACTCAATAATAGCATCCAATGTCAAATGTGCACCAAACACAGTCTAATGTACATTCCTTGTTATGCAAAACTGATAATGCGATATCGGTGCCTGGCACATGTTATGTGGGATGACCCTTTTATTACCATTTCTGGATTTGCTCCAAGGTACAAACATGCAACACATGAAACACTGTGGCCAGTGTCAATATGGCATATTGATCAGACTCCCATGTGTGACGAGTTCCTGTACCTTATTTTCGGGTCATTTAAAAACTGGGTTGTCAGACCCCCATGCACAATACGCACGAATTGTGCGCTGACAGTGACACAAATAAATTGTGGTCGATATGCCAAAAAAGGGGGGTAAAAAAGGGGAAAAAGGGGAGTGGGCTTTAGATCAAATTCACAAAAATCATAAAAATAAAACCATTCAGAATGCACATTAGGGCTTTCAAAACCAAAGATAACCCTCTGTTCTGAGAACCTTGTTTCAATTGTGCTTGCATGTACAGTGTACACAATGTATGTACAGGCCAACCTTCCAAAATTTGGGTCCAGGCATGGTTTTGAAAAAAACTGGAGAGTGGGGAATGGGGAGGACCCTGAAAAACATTGTCACTAACTGGCACAACAAAGTAAACACACTGAATTACGATGCATATTATCGTATAGTAACATGTACACACATGACTTGCATTTTACCGCACCCAGCCCACAGGTATTGAACTTGGGTACATGTATTGTACTGTACATTGTACTTGCTTACCATAGAGCAAGGCGATAATACACATTGTACACCCATATATCATCGTGTGTATTGGCCAATATTTGAGGAAGTGACAAGCAAATAACAATGTTATGGGAACGATCAAAACAGAAAATGCAATACGTGTGCACTGACACTCACAGAGACTGTTAAATTACATGTAATCCAAAGGGCCTACATGTAATGTACTTTGGTGTCTTTTTAACACAATTTTTGAAATTTTGAATTCTTTCTTTGTCATTCCTGTTCAAGTATCGTTTACAAAGCAAATTTGGCGGGCCTATTTTTCAATATTTTAACAGCAAATATGCACAACAAAATTCAGATTACTAATGTCCTTTTGGGTGCATATGAACATGTACCAGTATACAAACATTAAGACACTATCAAAATGCAACACGGATACACTGTAGTTCATGTAATTTCTAACAATGATGGCAAAATAATTACTTACAGCAAAATAATTTTCAAACCTCATTTTTTATTCGACAGTCATGAAAGTTGACCTGAGCATCATTGATAAACTAACTTGTCCAAACTAAATAAAAACAAACTTATTTCTAAAACCACCCTAAAGAAGATGCCAAACTGGTCAAAATCAGACTAAATCTATGGCAATTCCACACTCATGGGCACCAAAGTGTGACATAGGAGGGGAAAAAGGGACAGTTATAATAACAAAATAAAGTATGTTGACGTGATTTTTTTCTGTGTTTATTCAAGGGTACATGAGGAATTTGGTTGAAAACAAGGGTAAATAACCCGAGTATTTAAGTAAATGGAGGAGATCTGTCTTAAAGATTTATATGTAATGACGAGGACTGACATTTTTTATATCATTTGGTAGAATTTATACTAAATTAAATTGATTTGCCCAATGTAGTCCAGATACCAATTCTACATACACCAACCATGTATGTACCATGTCTACAGACCCTTAGCAGGCCTCAAAATAATCCATGGCACCCACAGCGATTGCCGTGGTGCCCTGTGCTTTTGCTGTGGTGCCCTTTGCAAAGTTCAAGTACAAAATTGCCGTGCCCCTTCAAGAGCGAAGTTCAAGGCTTGCCTTAGGGATACATGTAGCTACATGTACCAGCCAAAGTTAAGAAAGCTCTGTGGCTATTTATGAAATTATGAGTTTAAAAAACAAACTTATATGTATTATATGGATGGATTTTTGTCACAAAAGCGTCTGTCCAATGTGACTTATCTCCCATTGTTATTTCCTTCATACCCATGGCAACTCCCCTAGTTTTACTAACTTACAATCTTTAACGGTTAGGAATGTTGCTGCCACAATATTTTGTAAAACAAAAATTTATTCTTTCTTCACTTTCCAGGCCATTTGCCTGTCTTTGTTACTTACATACGAGAACCTCTTCTACTGACCACTAATTCACAGACTAATTTATTGTTTTTATGCTATTAAAACAACCATGAACAGCTATAGAACATAAGAAAATACGTTGACAAAATACATGTAGTTACATTTGTCTCACTCTCCCATGCCTCTCTGACAAAGTTATCTTCTGGCTCATTAGTGTTGAATGGCCCATTATACTTAATCACTGGAGTAGGCACTGTCCTCCATTTCATTAACATTTCAATAACATGCGTAAGTGTAAGTGTAACAGGAAATTACGATCGTTTGGATAAAATGAGAGGTACGACGACATGTTTTTGTAGCACAGCAGAAAATGAAAATGATACATAAATTTGAAGGAGCAAGAACACTTAGCTAAAGACTGATGGCATGTACGTTCAGAATACTCTAATGGGGACAGGTGTGGAGCAGAAAAGGTCAATAAGGCAAAGAAGGTCACGTCTATGCCCTGTAGTGTAAGACCTGCTTGTACTAAGTAAACATCAAGCCCCCATTCTTTGTTTAATTTCTACCTCCATGGTTCTTGTAAGGAAAAGGCAATTTTTCTGTGGGTACATGTAAATGGCACCACCTCTCCCTCATGAGGGAAATGCTAATTTCTACTGGACTGTGGTCAATAACTAAAGCAATGTCCAGGGGGCAGGGAAGGAAATTGCCTTGAAGTATCATGTCTAAAAACGTGTAACATGTACTTATGACCAGCAGTGTAAATTACATTCATTCACTCTCCTCCACACTCCTTAACCTCGTCCGAGATGTGCCAAGAAATATAAGCTCCTTAAAATTAAAAGTAGTTTGGTTTTTTTATCTGAGAAAAAAGTGTATTTGCCGGTGTGGCCTCTATTTGCTTTGGTCATTACGATATCAATATGTCAAATGTAACCGTGCAATGCAGTAGTACGAGCATCAACATTGGTACTTACTTGCTCAAACATTTTTAAACAGTGACCAGATTTTAATTTCACTTTTTAGACTGATGTGTGAAGTTTGGTTCTGAGAAGTCCAAAAAGCTCTCCACAACAACTGAAGGAGAGCAGTTTATAAGTGTCCTCGTGATTTGTTCAATGAAGGACTGACGTTCTGACTGACTGGAGTTCCGCCATGTTTCATTTCAACCCTGTTCAAGCTTTCACAATTTTGGTATCCCGTGATGTTGGTTTATCACACGCACTGTTGTGCATAATGTGTCTGTCTCAACGTGCCATTAACTTACTCAATAATGGATATTTAAATGTTATTAATGTGATTCAAGGTGGAGAGCGATTACTTCTCGATCCGCGAGTACATTGTGTACAACACAAAAGGCTGGCCTGGAGATTTACACGGAGGCCGTTGCCTCTGTTGCCCCCCTGGTCTTGGCCTTGGTGCCCCTTCAAAAGTTTTCCAGAGACCTAAAAGGTTGTCCATTCAAAGTGCCCTCCTCAAAGTTGGAAACGGCTTGCCCTCTCAAAGATGAAACTCCAGGAGAGCTATGCACATTATTCATGTCATAATTGTATCCTGGCCATAATAAATGAATAACCTATAGGCCTGTATTCTGTGTACACAGGATGTGGTTAAAAAGAAATAATAGCAACGTTTAGCAAGGCTTTTCATCAGTTGTCAAAGTCACTAAATACATCCAACTCTACAAAGGTACTATGTGTAAAGCAGTCCCAAATAGTTCATTGTACATGAAGA
Organism: Pisaster ochraceus; assembly: GCA_010994315.2. NCBI lineage: Eukaryota > Metazoa > Echinodermata > Asteroidea > Forcipulatida > Asteriidae > Pisaster > Pisaster ochraceus. The sequence continues at coordinate 4,772,497 of CM021530.1, forward strand.
ACAAAGACTGGAGAGAGACAAATCAATACCTGTAACTGGACCTTGGCCTTAGGTGTAAGATGACTCATAAAAGACAACATGCTGAGATGAATAGAGTCTGGACTAGAGTATCAATGTGTTCACAGTGACCAATGGCCACACATGAGGGTATTAATAGAGCATACAGCTTTCACAGCGAGAAAGTCACAAGAATCTTGCTTTAGTGTGCAATACTGCACGCAGTCTTGGGCATAAGTAAAATTTTGTATCGAGTGCTTTTAACACACTTTGTAGAGTCAGTGTGTACAGTATGCAAACACCGCAACACTATACATTAATTTCCAGCAAACTGCAATCAATAACTCACTGGCATGATCTGCATAAGATGGTTTACAGATAAATGTGCACAATGAATGAAGTGTGGTGCCGAACTGCGTATTGATCCAAGCAGCTTGTCTTTTAATTGTTTTCTATTCAGAGTTACAGGTGTCAAGTTTGCTAGAGGCCAAGCGTATGTTCTATGGCACACACCCTTCCTAATACTAATATAGTCAGTTGTGCATCTCATCATGTAGGCCTAGATCTGTATGCAGCCTACACCTCAGCTTCGCTCCATATGGGATGCCAAACGCTATCTTAATTGCTTAGCATAATACTAGGTCTTATACTCTTATTAATAATAGGACCTCTGATGATGGACAGCCACTTAACGGTATCTAGTCCAATCGGAACTTAATCCACCAGGCTTTTCATACCTTGGAACTAATTAAGAAATGACAGACTGGTACAACATGTAACAACTGAGTCCATTTCTGTTTGCTGATGAAAACATTTCTGCCAGAGACCAGTGATTTATTTTAAGCATTGGGCCACTAAACTTATGACAGGACAAGTTTGATGGTCTTGTGTTTTTCAGTTGTTAATAATAAAGTCTTACTGCATACATGTATACTGAACAAACAACAATGTGTTCAAATGGTGACTTCTGAGTCTGATAAATGTGTTCCAATAAGGCTGCGAAGTGAATCTTACCATTATTAATATTCAATGCATAATGGGGTGTCTATTAATAATAACTCAATGACAGGACAGTAATTGAGTGTTGCTATTGTTTCGTTAAAAATGTAAATTTATACAACGGATAAATGATGACTTATAAGTTCCAAGCAACGGCAAGAGAGAAAACTTTCAAAACAAATGAGAAAAATCGTCTCTTAGTCTTATGTTTGTTTATAGAAACAGTTACACTTTGTGTACGTATTTAGGAAGTTTCTTTCTCATTTTGATTCTGGTCTCAATAACTGGACCAGTAAACATTTTGAGCTACAAGCCCTGTGGTCTTCTGGATTATACCTGCCATAGTCCAGCCCTAAATATTGAATAGACCACGCCACCTTGTTTTCAAACAGAGTGATCATGTGCCATTTACTTCCATAATTTTTTTTAAATAAATGTCTTGCTCTTGGCAAGAATGAAATTATCAGTCTTAAGGTTTTATATTCTTCCATTGAGCTGTGTACAAATTGTGCCTGCAGGAATTTCAGGCACTGCTGATATTTTGTGAATTAATTATGTGATGTCACAAGTAACTGAGGTTAGAATTTCTATATCAATACTTCATAGCACTGACCTGACCTGCAGTAAAACGGCAGGGGTCTTTTCGAGTCTCTACTAATGTACATATGTACAGTACTACAGTGTTCAAGTTCTGTTTCTATCTCTACGGTATGCATGAACAACGACTATCCGACCATCGCTATGATCACTGAAACTTGGGCCGTGTTCGAATTGGCAACTGTGGCTACGTCTACAGCTTCATCACTACGCCATCCTGCACTGAAGTTTAGGACATCCTTAGCAACCTCCTTAGCAACAGTCAGAGCCGTAGCCAAAGCCACTAATTCCAACATGGCCTTTGATTGTCTATCTGATTAGATACATACAGCCGCATCGCTTTACTTCGCTGTTTACATTGAAAAACAGGATTAAAACTGGCCTTTCAATAAATCAGATTAACACACAAATTACAGTCGCAAGCACGAACACTAAAAGGCACAACAAACATGTAGGTTCCAGCTAACATTATCACAATTAGAATTAGAATATGTGTAATCTTCTTTCCTCAAACTGTCTGCAATGACAGGTGACTCAATAATAATGCGATGTGTGCTTTTAAAACGCAAACAAATTTTGTACAGACTTGAAAATGACTCACTCATCTCTAGCAGTGAAACTGCCGATGAAAATTTGCTCCATAGTTTTGTTTTTTATCTCCAGTATTTACCCCAATAAAAAGGGCCAAAAAGAGATTGTTCTTGGTATTACCTATTCTGCAATGTCGCCAATAATCCAATACAAGAAATTTTGGCTAGGATTTAGAAAGGCAGTCAGAATAGGCTGTCAAATTGACAAATAGTTGTTTACAAATTGTTCACTTACAATGCAATGTAAACGGATGAAAACAAGTAGTAGGGAATCCAAAGTTCACAAAATTGTGTGCAAAATGTAGCCAATCCGGTTGTAACACATTGGCTGGTACCGAGCCAATTATTTGACTGATCCAGTGGATACACATGAGCGCCACAATCAATTACCTTTTCTCCCAGCATTTTCTATTCACAATCAAGTGAAACCACACACACACACATTTTCAAACATTTTCATTTAAAATTATGTTTCTGGCGTGTACATTACATGTGTACTTAGCTTAAGTGCAATGCAGACTCTTGAAAATGTCAATTTGCAGTAATTTGTTTTCGTCTTTGACAAACATACTTTTTCTGCTAAAAATAGACTTACATGTAAGACTAAAACAATTATCAGACTGTTTGTTCTTCGAGTTTACCTTGATGGAAAACAGATTTACTGTCAACACGTGATCAAAATGGCCTTTACAGTCTGTCTTTAATACCTCAATTTGCCTAAACTACAGCACAGCATACACAATGTGTACATTACCAACATCGATACTAAAATTGCTCTGATACACTCGTTATTATCCATGGCAACCGAGTACACTTGAGCCATACTTGAGCAGCCATTCCCAGTTATCAAGGCCACAGCACATTATACTCAACTGGGTACCATTATTGAACCAGTTCCAGGTACATGTACGTACATGTAATTTGAAGATTTACAAGTATGTATCCTTTTATTATAGTAAAGCCATTGCTCATTGATACCAGAACTGTCAGACAATTTTGGATTCAAACCCTGGTTCTTTTCACTATGACCCGACTGCTCAGCCAACGATTTTTGAATCCTGAACTCCTGACATTTTCATGTATAGAGATTAAACGTTGTTATGAAGTCAATTTAGTATACTTAACATCCTGCATACACTCGTCATGCTGTTCCAGGCCTAGAATTACATGGAGACCACAGAGGCCATGGCCTCAGTTGCCCATGGTCTTGGCCTTGGTGCCCCTTCAAATGTTGCGCATAGAGTTTAAGATTTTCTAATGTCCAAATGTTACCCTTTGTGCAAAATGAAAATGGCCTTGCCCTCTCAACATTGAAATTCCAGGCCTGATGTACTTAAAAAATTACCCCAATACAGTTATTAAATGTATTTTAATTACCAAATAGCATGTACTGGGCCACGAAGATCGCGGCAACAAGATACAAACTAAAAGGGTACCAGATGAGATTGAGAAGCTTGGTTGCACGTTGGTCACTCAAACCCAAATCAGGCTGCACCCAAATCAGGCTGCACTCCAATTAGGCTGTACCCAAATCAAGCTGTACCCCATCAGGCTGCACCCCAATCAGGCTTATACGTCAATCAGGCTGCAACCGAATCAGGCTGCACCCAAATTAGGCTGCACCCCAATTAGGCTGCACCCCAATTAGGCTGTACCCCAGTCAGACTGCACTTTTATCAGGCTGCACCCCAATCAGACAGCAACTGATTTAAGCTGTATCCAAACCAAGCT
>CM021530.1:4850975-4861512 GCA_010994315.2 Pisaster ochraceus
CTAGTTCAAATGTGCTCGATTATTCACACACAGTCAGGGCCGGACAGCCGGCCGACCAGGCACACACACATAAGGCATATCACAGTAGCACAATGCTGGTCGCCTGAGAATACCATACTATAGTGTAAAAAAAAAACATGTTGCACGTAGAAATTGTTAACTTTTTCAAAGATTTCCGTTCATGAAACATAATTACAAAAAAGGGGTGCTTTCAGTGCTGTAGTCGAGTCCATTTTTCCGAGTCCGAGTGTCCAACCGAGTCTGAGTCCTCTTCGGTCCGAGTCCGAGTCCACAAAAAAATGGGCTCGAGACCGGGCTCGAGTTCCTCAGCCTTATGTGCCTTTTTGTCCCTTTAATTGGTTAAAGGTCCCCGATTTGAATGTGGTAAACATTGTGCAGAGAATGTGCACAGACGCCATTCGGGAAGTTATTCTAGAGATACATGGATTGGATCAGACAGATGGGACCGAAACCAATCCTTTTGCAAGGGGTCCAGTGCCAGGTGGGATTCGAACAGGGGGTACACAGAGGTGAGAGGCAACGATTGAAATAAAACACAAAACCAACCGGACTATTTTGACAGTATTTTTTTTTATTGTTTTCTTTAAATTGTCATTGTTTGTTTGTTTGTTTTGGTTTTATTTTTTTATTTTCTAGGGACATGGGTGAGAATTTTTTTTTGAAACAATCTTCTTTCAACGAAAAAAAAAACTTCATTCGAAATAAACAAATCTTTGTTCGAGCGAACATTAACCTTAAACAAAGGCGTCTGTGTCTCCGGCAGCATGGGTTTATTAAGCTCAATCTTCGTTCGAACGAAAAATATATTTCTCCAACTTCGTTCGGGCAAAGATACTTTTCGTTCGAAGGAAGATTTCTTCGCGCTTATTTTCCCCACCTATGCATAATATATGTCCCTTTAAAAGTTCTGTAGAGGATTACAAAATGTCCGACTAATTGTCTTCAAACAGCAATCTGTTTTGTATTCAAAACCTTACCTTCGGACAGCATGATAAGAGCTATTGGTGATGTAACGAATGCCATGGAATGTAGTACTATCTCCAAACTCCTTAAAAACCTCCTTAAACGCACGCTCATCATCTTCCACTGCTACTTCCATCTCGACGCGTTCAGAGACAGTCTTCGTGTTCGTGAAGCGCACAGCAGAAATCCCATCTTCCTGCAGATCCAACTGGCTGTTAGTAAAATCCATTATCTGTTTTATGTTGTCACATCACTAATCCATACTAAGCAGTTTATGAAGATGACCCAAAACCAACGGCAATAAAAGAAGGTACCTATATCGCAAATGAAGTCAAATTTCCGCCAAATACACTTCTTTGGTCCCAAAGGGGGGGAATGACATTGAAAAAGAGGATATCGATCCACCGACACTCCAGCCAGCACCAGACCGCGTGATCAACAATAATTTATTCTGAAACTACCGCAAACTGATGCTCTCTACGGAGATATCGCATTTTTACCTGGTGCCCGTACATTTATATACATCAATGAAAACGACCACTGTTACATTACCGAGTATGAGCTTGTCAAAGTCTGCAGGTCGTTGACGTGCATTTTATTTTTAGAATAGAATTCTGCCTTTTGAGTGGTTTAGACCGCGTCTTTTGATATGTCTATTTTTAATGCTGTGTGAACGCGACGCGCTATACATGCAGCAAGCATCGACTATACCCCTGGCAACCAATGTACTACCTACTCATAGCAACCAGTGTACTCCACCTATAGCAACAACATCCTTTTGGTACCTATACGTCCAGGCACTACATATGTATGGAGTATAATAAAACAAATATTGACTGATTTTACTCGTGCTATGGTTAAAACTGCACACAGTAAAAAATATTACAAAGCTTGTGTAAAATATTACACTGTTTTAGATGTAGCAGGTGAACCTCATAAGTATTAGGTAAAAGTTTACCCAACAGGCATTGAGTTAAATCTTTAAAATTGTGTACAACTTTACATTTGATATTGGGTAGTTGTTAGGTAAACCCTCTTATGTGAAATATTACTTAACGTTAAAGAGAGGCATTACCTTAAACTATAGGTTACCTTCACAACAGGTATACACAATGCTTAGGTTAAATACCAGCAATGTGTTATGTAGCTGAGGGTCTTTTGAGGCTAATATCAATCAACACAAAGGTATACAATGAGACTTGGTGAAAACGCAAAACCGAATTTCAATATCAAATTCTTTATTTAAGTTATTTCAACCAAGTTAAAGTCACTAGAATACTGTTGAAAGCAAAATAAAAAATATCGAACTATTAAAATATAAAATACCTCAGTTCCAAACTTGACATTATAACAACAAGTTCAATAATGTTTCTCGATACACGTTTGTTTCTGTAGGCCTATAGTTTTGTTCCGGTGCGTTACTTTTTTTTTCTTTTTTCTTTTTCTTTTTCGTAAGAGTAAAAAATTATGTGTTGTCATGAGAAGGGAATTACTCAACATCAAATTCTTATTATCTAAGATAAAAACAGGTAACATAATAAATTTTAAAAAATAGGGCCGCATAGGCCCCACTTGCAATGCTACACCTTAACCGCAGTAATATCAAAATGATTACAGATTAAATAACTACCGTACCGGTAGTACATTGCAATGAGTATGTGCGCATGAGGCCAGTGAAGTTGTACAGCCGATTAACACTTCCAAAAAATGATTCCTTCGGAAATTACACAGCTCATCGTCACCATACACTCTGCTAACGAGTCAGGTTTAATCTTTTACCAAAGGTGATAATATAATATAATACATGCAATAGTTTGCACTACACACCACAGTGAGCAATTTCCCTTCTGTAGCATAGCAAAATATTACACAAAATGTGTTCAGTTGCCATTCAAAAATTTCCATTTTTTGCTTACTTGGTAATACATTAACATTCAGCGTGCACAACCGTGTTCGGTCAAAATATGTTGCCATATGCAAATTTGCCTGATGACATTGTTCCCTGCACCATAACTTTACTAATTATTACATGCATTTTACTTTAGAACCAGTAGTACATGCTTCGATATCAAACATCTAAGTTTGAAGTTAATCACCTGTATTGCTGTAGACCCACTGATCTCTATGTAGGCCTACTGACAGTAGCCTATACTGCCAGTATATAGAGATCAGTGTGTACATCTCTTCATAATGGAGCGGCCATTTTGTGAGGCCATGTCCGAATTAAGTGACTTCGGCTACGACTGCCATTGGCTGGATCGACAAAGTTTAGAATCGGGTGTTTTCATTAATCCGACCGTTGCCAATGCAAAAGCCGTCAAACCGAACACGGCCTAAACAAGCAGAGACAGAGACAAATAGTCTGGTGCCTTATAATGATAAACAGCATCAGTGATTGCTAATGCAGCACATGACAACACGCTGACACATTTAACTAGTCTATGGAAGGTTAATCCGGAGGTCGTTGGTTCAAGTCCCGCTCTAGTACCCAGTCAGTTTCCTTTGTGGTTTATTACTTGATATAAGAAATACCTTCATCATCATTTTAAATTAGGTATACATTTATATTTCTGCTTATTCTGTGACTACTTGTGGCTAACAAAACCACAAATTTAAGTATTAAAGATCAACTAAACTTAACAATATTTCATTAATAAAATGCTCTATTAATGGCCATCTCAAAGCGTTTTCTACGTGTATTTTACAACAGGGCCAAACTTCATAGAGCCGCTTAACGGCCGATTCTGTGCTTACTGTGCGATTTCCATTTCATAGCGCTGCTAACAGTAAGCACACGAAAAGGCATGCTAACCTCCCGGTGCTTACCGTGTGAAAATGACTGACGCAGCAATGCAAATCCATGGTGAACGCGCAAGATGGCTGCCCAATTTTCTTGCTAACCTGTGAAATACGCTTACGCTTAAGCACATTTTCTACTATAGTTAGCACAGAAATTTGTTAATTAAGCAGCGCTATGAAATTGAGCCCAGGTGTACGGAGCTACAATGAATGATGACATCAACGTCACAGCATCTTTTTATTACATAGTGTAGGTTATACCATGGTCCTTTCTCTATGGTTATACAAGGTGCTGCATGACCGCACACAATCTACTACCAGCACACATCTTATGCAACATTTGGGTAGACCCCCATCTCAGTTCTTTAAAAAAATGCAAGGCAGTTTACATGTCGGACAACATGCATACGTCACGGCCCAATAGTAAATATGGAATATGTTTTCAAGGCACTACCATTTCATTTCTGTGCGCACGTGGTAAAACATGCTTCTGTTCCCATTGTATGTAAATAACTGCTTTATTATTTAAATTGCGAAGCTTCCTCTACATGTCCCGCTACATTTCGCGGGCTTCCCATGCCCAGGGCGTCATTCTGATATTGGTACAAGAACCCAAATATTTTTCTGTCTTCACCAATTTACAGGTGTAACCCTTTGTGTTTAACTTTTTATTAAATATTTTCGTAAGTAACATCACTTAAGTAATGAAGGATTTGATGTATTTCTTGAATTTGTTTACAATTGAGCTAATAGGTATTTCTCAAGCATTTCGTGAGGAATTATGTCTAAGAGTAATGTGTTTTGCCAAGAGGGCGATCCAGCGATTATTGTACATTTTTAAAGTTTCTATTAAGTAATATAGTTATAAGACATAGTCATGCTGATATTGGTGCAAGAACCCAATGCAGCGTTTTTTCTTGTCTTCACCAATTTACAGATTCAAGAATAAAACAGCATGACAGAAGACTTCCGCTTCCCCGTATCCTAATTATCTCCCGACTTCAAACAAACAAGGGCCACACTTACATGGGCTTTGTTACAGTGTCACTACTTACGATATAGCTACAGTTGATCTAATAAACGCAAATAATAATAATAATAATGACAATAATTTCAAGATGGTGTCTAATAATTGAGGTTGTTTTGAGCGCTAGTAGACAAAATGCATGTTTTTAATTGACGATCTACTATTTTGCTATTTGATGGGCGGATCAATAATTAGTGGTTGGGTGAAGAGGATGACATGTTGAGACTGACATATTGTGAGTGATGTTACTATGGTTTTAGTCCAAGGATTAAGTGAAGTCTAAGTTTATGTGTTAGAGTGAGAAGAACATGGGCTTGATTTCCCAAAACACTAAGATTTGTCTTAAGATGAGATGTCAGTACTACCATAGTGATTTGTGTGGTGACATCACACTTTGGTAAACACGTAAGAATGCTCTTTGTGAAACCCAGCCCAGGTGTTTTGATTGTTGCCATGTTGTGTTTGCGCTGCAACAAAGTCCTGCTTGCGTAATTCGCTAGAATGTATATTCTGGCTATTTTTCGCTCAGTTGTACACCTCGAAATTTCCTACACATTTTTGAGTTTGACGTATTGAGTAATGTTTAGAATTTGCCTCACTAATAAAAATGAAGGGCCTAGAACAATATCGACTGATTTAACCTTTAAAAAAATTAAACTTATTATCTGAAAATACATAGATAGTTGTAAAACAAATATCATCATAGGCTAATTCATAGGCTAACAGATTTTGTCCAAACAGATTTTATACTTCATCAGATACATTACTTTACAAAGTTCGTTCCATAAAAAATGACTAAAACTTATCTTTGCTTATCATGATAGTCTAACGTGTCTAAGGACACTTTAGTTTAATTAGTCTGAAGCTTCCCCTGCATTCAACGTTTGATTAGTGTTGACATTGTCACTCTTTTGTGCTCAACAAATGCTCTTACTCTACACTACTGATATTGTTAGCAACATGATTTGATTGATTGTTTGTTTCTCTTTACAAAAGCTTTATCATCCGTAAAGTTGTGTTCCCAACTACTCTTAATCCACCAAAATCCAAAAGGTACAGTACTTTGATTTTCAATGATATTCGAACAGTGCTTGGTATGAGGCCAGGCGTGGCAACATTTTATCGAATCAACTGGCGTGAGAAGAGCTGCTACCCAGCTACATTGTACAATATGATATTGGAGTTTGATGGATTCACGACAAGCCTATATTGAGTAAACACTAAACTAAGGCTGTATCTGATTTAGTGGCTGCGGATGTGGCTTGATCGTCATGAGGTCCATAGAAACAGCCGTAGGCATAGCCATAGGTGAATGTTCGACCACGGCCTAGGATGGTCCTCTCCTCGAGTGTCTCACAGCAAGGCGTCGTCTGTGGCCAGCTCGTTAAAGTTGGACATAATTTGAGAATTGATCTGGCTAGACTTGACACAGTCTTTCTTCAGTTGGTGACAGTCCAAAAAGCATTACTTACAAAATTTAGCATCAACACCACTACATCTCTTGAACAGTTTAACTTGTAGTGAGGAGTCATTTATTCAGTTAAAGACAGTCCTAGAAGCGTCATCTGGCTAAACTTGACATTGTCGTTAATCAGTTAGTGACAGTCCTGAGCTTGACACAGTCCTTTAACTGGTGGTACAAAGTCCAAAAAGCATCGGTTACCTCAACATCCCAACGTCACTTTCACAGTGTAACTTGTAGCGAGGAGTCATCTCACTAAACTTGACACCAGTCCTTTTCCAGATGGTGACACCCTCTAACAATGGTGAGTATCTATCATTTCTAAAGCCATATGCTTAATCTGCAGTAAAAAAAAAAAGGATGAATCGTTAGAAATTTATTTCAATTAACTCAGTACAAGTATAAGTTGCTCTAAGGAGTGGTTAAGTCTGAAAGCCAATATGTGCAAGAAAATCCTCCTCCAGCTCCAGTCAATTGTCCAACTCATTAAACATGCACAAACGACGTGCCACAACAGTCCAGGTTTTGTTTTTCTTTTTGCTTTAAAACAATATTTTTCGCACCAGGTGGTTACATGGAATAATTTTTGCAAAATAAAGGATGGGGATTAACGTATTCTTTCAAATCGATCTTTCAAATCTTTCAAAGGTGCTTGTTATGAAACTCAACTCATTTGTCAAAATTGTAAGATGAACCTTGTCTTTAGAATGTTTGTTTCAAACGTACCAAATGGTCTGTTGTTGACACTGATGCTTAACACCTCCTGCTGTAGTCACGAGAGACTCAAGAGACTGCCCAGCTGAGGGGAAAAATTGAGAAGGCACAGACAAACTTATCTCTATAAGAATTTACACAGTCATTGTGATAAATTGTCAAGAGCCCACTTCTGCTGTTTCAGGGGTCATTTCAATTTGTTTGTATTATACACAAACAACTTTGTTAAAGCAAGTGCACTGGTTCTTAAGTTGTTTGACCTCGATGGTTGGCTGGTTGTTTATGCTTGCTGTAAAAGGATCTCAATTGATACCAGTATTTTGCTGGTTAAAACTGTCTTTAACCCTTCTGAGATTGTTTGAAAGAGTCAAAGACTCATCGTTAGACTTGTCACAGTTCCCCAGCAGGTGACACACAGTCCAAAAATTGTCAGTTACCCTCAACATCCCTACCTCATTTCGACGGTTGACCTTGTAGTAGAGAGACATCTGGCTAGACTGACATAGTCCTTCTTCAGTTGGTGACATACTGTCCAAAAAAGGTTGCTGACTACAGCATCCCCACGATGGTGGCGCCTTCTTCAAATGGGGAGTGTATTACGTCACCTCCAAGGTCATCGTTTCAAACTGCAGTAGAAAATTAACAATTTTCAAAGATTAATTTTGCTAAACTATTTTAATGCAACTATTAGCTGTCCTAAAGAATCTGAAAGCTATAATGAATAAGAAAACTCTCTTTCACTTCAAATAGTTTTTTAAACCCATCGAACATGTACATCATCCTACATGACACAGCATTCCAGATTTCGTTTTTCTTTTTGTGTTTTAAAAAAACTTTTTCCCCAGCACATAGTTGTATCGTATTTTTGTTGCAAACTAAAAGAAGAAACTGAGAACTCTTTCAAGTCGATAATTTGAAACCTCCAAAGGTGCTAAATCTGTAACACGTTAGATAGATTTGTAGGGTAGGAACCTTCTCTTCAACCTCCTCCTATAGTTTTCAACATTACCAAGCTGTGTGCTGTTGACTCTTCCCACCTGTACCCTCCAATGATGCTCATCCAAGCAGGTCAGGATGTAGTCACCACTTCACAAGAGACTGCCAAGCTGAGGGTAAAAATATAGTTGCATATTGCATCAGAAAAGTCGAATGCATTTTACGTAATCTTTGTGGAAACATTGCAAGAGTCGACTTCTATCAGAAGGGATTTCAATTTGTTTGAGTTGTACACATACGAACATGTTAAAGTAAGTTTTGACAAGGTAGTTTCAAGGTCGTTCATGCTTTCTGCTTTAGAATCTCATCAAATGATTCCAGTAACTAGAATGCTGGTCAAAGCATTTTGTTTTTACTACTTCTGAGATTTTTTTTTAGAGTTTCGAAATCTGATTTTTGTATCGTGTTACGATTTTTTTTCTTGCCAAACTTATGTATAAACAGATGTTTAGATTTGTTCATAATCCTCAAAACTTCTGCAATGAGTGGTTGTTCCCAATGGGTGTTTTTTCATAATTTTCTTGCAATTTATATAACCCGGGCGACACATTACCAAATCTTCTGCATGACCACAGTCTCCGCTGGTAAGCATCTCCACAGCCCAGTGAAGATTTCAGCACTTCAAGATGAAAACATGGATCTCCTTTTCTGGAAGAAAAAATATATAGAAAGGTTACAATTTTGAGGGAACAACAGCCAAAGTCAGGTTCACCATACCCATTACACGAGACAACCCGTATACGTTACCAAACCAATGCCATCCACGGTGTCCCAGGGCTACCATCTGTGCACAGTTGCTTTCCACAACATTTACTTTAGCAATAACAGGTTACAGACTGTGGAAAACAAAAAAGTTTGTACAGGTTAAACGCTGTGAAGGAAAGTGTTAAATCCTGCAAAAAAGAGGTGGTTAAAAGCTGCAAAGAAAAGGTGGTTAGAAGCTGCAAAGAAAAGGTGGTTAGAAGCTGCAAAGAAAAGGTGGTTAAAAGCTGCAAAGAAAAGGTGGTTAGAAGCTGCAAAAAAAGAGGTGGTTAGAATGCTGTGGAGAAAAATGGTTAGTTTTCTTTCACACTTACCCTGATACTTTACCTGTTATACTTGACCTTTGCTGCATACAGCTGACCTCATCGGCCTTCAGTCACTCATCAAAGGAATCAGGGGTCTTCAAGGTCTCCTCGGCGTTTACTTGTGACGGTGTAGTTCTTAGTTTTGGTTCAAGACATTATCTGATTTGTTTTAAGACTTGCTTTTACTGTCCTTAACAAAATAATGTGAAAGTACCGCAAAAGAAATGAGATTGAACATCTTTGAATCAAGACTAATTACTACGCCAGTCACATCTTATACTTAACCTATTGCCGGTGAACCTGCTGAAAGAGTAGAGAGTTAGTCTTATTTCTAGGCCAACATTTCTAATACTTTAGGCCTTTACTGTCTTACCACCCATACATACCTGGAGGCATCACTGGCGTCTTTCCCAATTGATGGTATGCATGTTTTCCCTCTAGTTTTTGTCAGTCTTCTTTTTTCTTTCTCTTTTTATTCTCCATTCCCTTCTTTATTTTGTTCGTTGTTTGCGGCGCTTGCATATAAGTCGTCCAGTGAAGTTGTTTTTTACTGAACAATTTTTGGGCTACTGTCTAAAAAACACCTGTGTTTGCTACAGGCCCTACACCCCCCCCCCCATTTTCTGGTGTTGATTTGGGTTTTTTTTCTAAATGAGCAAAGGTTAATGCTATGCTGCTCACATACTGTCTAAGTATTTTTCAAACTCAAGAACTTTTTCTCAGTCATGATAAGTATAAACGTCTACATTCAGATTTGATGTAACGCTGATGTTAGGAATACTTAAATATTAATTTAGCTGGTCTAAATTATTTATTTATTACTCCTAAATCAAACATTAATCTTCAAATGAATGGTGACTGATGGGACTGGAATATTTGACTGCGTGATTACTTCACAATAGGGTGGCGGGTTTTTGGCCCACATTGAGAAGCGCAGCAGCAAAAGGGACAAATGCTAAACCAGTTTTATTTTAACAATATTTATTTATCCCACAGTTATTGCTTGAACGTAGATCTTGATTCAGACTTGCAACGGTAACATTTATGTTTTGGGGTTTATTTTTCAATTTTTAAAGAACTATTGTTATGCGTGCTCAGTTGAACAAATCTTAATTCAGAATTGATGTGATGCTGATATAAAGGAATATGTCAATATTAATTTAGCTGGTCTAAATTATCTATTTACGACTCCTAAATCAAACATTAATCATCTGAATGGTAGTTGGACAGTCATATTTGAGTACACGATTACTTTCAAAACACTAAAAAAAAGTGGTGGGTTTGGGGTACAATAAAAAAAACTTTTGGTTTACTTGTTTATTTACTAGTTTGTTTGTTTTTTGGCCTTACCAAAAAAAATAATAAAAACAATCTTTTAACACGAGTTATCAAACAGCAGTATGAATTTTTTAAAGTTTTATATTGTACTCCTTCTTAAATAAACATTACGGTATTTGATTTTTTTTAATGAAACAATGACAATTATAA
>CM021530.1:4868997-4879199 GCA_010994315.2 Pisaster ochraceus
TCAGCAGGTTTACTGGCAATAGGTTAAGTATAAGGTGTGACTGGCGTAGTTATTAGTCTTGATTCTAAGATATTCAAAGTCATTTCCATTGCGGTACCTTCACAGTATTTTTTAAGGACAGTAAAAAAAGTCCCTAAGCATAATGTCTTAAGCCAAAACTAAGAACTACCCCGTCACAAGTAACCGCCAAGTAGACGATGAAGACCCTTTCTTTGATGCCCCTGAGGAGTGACTGTAGGCCAGTGAGGTCAGCTGTATAAGATGGTCAGCTGGTCAAGTATAACAGGTTAAGTATCAGGGTAAGTGTGAAAGAAAAATAATCCTTTTCCTCCACAGCTTCTAAACACCTCTTCTTTGCAGCTTCTAACCACATTTTCTTTGCAGCTTTTAACCACCTCTTCTTTACAGATTTTAACGTCTCTTCTTTACAGCTTTAACCCTTTTCTTTACAGCGTTTTTAAAGTGGCCTCCACAGGCTACAAACTTCTTTTGTTTTCCACAGTCCACAGTGTTAGCTGATAATGCTCAAGATGTTGTTGCAAACAGTTGTGCACAGATGGCAACTCTGGGACACCGTAAATGACAATGGTTTGGTAAGGTATTGCGGTTATCACAGGTGATGTATGGGGTGAACCTGAGTTGGTCTGTTGACGTGACCATAAAATGCTAACCTTTCTAGATGTTTTTCTTCCAAAAAGCAGACTATGTTTTCTTCTTGAAGATGATGACGTAGTTCGTGTGCTGAAATCTTCACTGAGCTGAGGTGATGCTTACCAGCGGAGACTGGGGTCATGCAGAAGATTTGGTAATGTATCAGTTATATAAAAGTGCAGGAAAATGGTGAAAAAATACCCATTGGGACTTAACTCATTAAAGAAATTTGGAGAATCAGGAACAAATTTAAACATCTGTTTGTTAAACTTTGGAAGAAAAAACGAAACACCGGTAAACAAAATCAGATTTTGAATCTCTCAAAAAAATCTCATAAGTTGTAACGACAGCTGTTACCAGCAAAATACTGATAGCTTATCTTTTGAGATTCTACAACAGCAAGCATAAACACTAAGCAACCACAGAGGTAGAACAACCAAGTTTGTTAACTTGCTTTAACAAAACGGATTGTGTACAAAACGAACAAATTGAAATCCCTTTTGAAACATTGAAAGCTGCCTCTTGCAGTGTATCACAAAGATTATGCAAGAATCTTTGGAAATAAATGTGTCTATGCCTTTTTTATTTTCCCTCAGTCGGGCAATCGCTTGTGGAGAAGTGACTGTAACCGGACCTGTTTGGATGACCATCGTTGGAGGGTACAGGTGCAAAAGGTCAACAACAAGCCGCTTCGTAAGTCTGAAAAACAATTGTAAGATCAAACCTAGCGAGGAGGGTAAATTTTCACAATAAGCACATATTATGAAGGGGTCAATCATCAATTTGAAAGCATTTATAGTGTTAGCAAGAGGGGTGTGTCTAGGTTTCTTTTGGACACCCTGTTTTAAATTTGTACACCCTGTCTTGGACACCCTGTTTTAAATTTGTACACCCTGTCTTATCTGACATTAACATGTAAATGTATTGTAAGTAAACAGTTTGGACACCCAGTCTTTAAATTTCCAGCAAATTTTGAGACCCTTCTACCAAATCCTGGCTTAAACCTTGTTTGAAAGAATACATTGGGTCCCATCGTTTGGTTTGAAATAATCACACCAAACAACCACCTGGTAGAAAAATAACACCAAAAACACAACAAGCAATGTTGTGCATGTTCAACGAGTTGAAGATGGATTGGAGCATGAGGAGAATATTCTGATAACATGATATCATTGACATTTAACTGTTCCTAAGGACAATTGACACTTGTTTCAAAAGAGTTTACCAAAAATTTTTTTTTTAACAATTATTCTTTTTTTATCTTCGACTGCAGATTGGGGCGATGGCCTTAGAAATGACATTCACCGTCGGAAAAAGGTACCTCCATCTGAAGAGGGACTGATGTCAAGTCTACTCACATGACTCCCTGTTGACTGTTGACGTGACGTGAGGATAGCTGAGGCTAATTTTTGCTTTTTTGACAGTGTGTCACCAAATGAAGAAGAGTTTGTCAGTCTAGCGATGAGTCTTTGAATATCCCAAAGTAATCTCATAATTAGTAAAGACAATTGCAACCAGCAATTTTATGTGTACAATTCAAAAGAAACTGTATGTAAAGCTTATGTAAGAATGGACAGAGATACATATTTCTGTGCACAATATATTTTCCCTCAAGTTGAGCAGTCGTGGAGTGGTGACTGCCGGACTTGTTTGGATGAGCATCGTTGGAGGGTACAGGTGCAACGAATCAATAACAGACCTATCTGTAAAATTCGGTGGGAAAAATCATTCGAAATTCCTTTACATATTTGGCAGAGGAGTTAGAGTTCAAAACTAGCACATTTGAAGAGTCCCAGTCATTAATTTGAAAAAATACATTGATTCCCAATAAACATACCATGCAGACACCTTGTAAGTTTTGCTTTTAATCACGAAAAGAAAAACAAAACCAGAAAATTGTTTGCCATGTTGTTTGTGCGAGTTCAGTGATTTGAAGAACTGACTAGAGGGCGCTTGGAGACATTTTTCTTGCACACTTAACTACTCCTTATAGAACACCCGATACTTGTATTTAAAAAAATTATCAAAGAAAAAATAGTTTATTTTCTACCTCAGCTTAAGACGATGGCCTTGGAGATGACATAAACGCACCATCTGAAGAAGGACTGGTGTCAAGTTTAGCCAGATGACTCTCCGCTACAAGTTAAACTGTTCAGGTGATGTAGTGGCAGGTGTTGATGCTACATTTGTAATGGACGCTTTTTGGACTGGCACCAGCTGAAGAATGACTGTGTCAAGTCTAGCCAGATGATTTCCTTTCCTCAAACTTTGACGAGCTGGCCCATGACGATGCCTTACTGTGAGACACTCGAGGAGAGGACCATCCTAGGCCGTGGCCAAAGTAGCGGCTATGGCTATGGCTACGGCTGTTTCTATGGACCTCATGACGATCAAGCCACAGCCACCCCTTACCAAAATGTCCAATTCATTCCAATTCAAATCTTTGACCAACTCAGTCCAATTGGAAATACAATTGGAAATCCAATTGGAGTCAGTTGGCTTGATTTTATTGAATTGGAATTAGTTGGAATTTGTTTCTACTAATTGGAAATTTCACCTCCCAATATTTTCCCAATGTCACCAACTGGATTTAGAATTAGTTAATTACACTGGTGTCAATCCTTCGAGTGGGGTAGGATATACTGCATCCCCATAAAATGTTGGACTGTCAGCCAAATGGGTAATACTAATTTTTTTGGTCAATGGTCCGATGAGCGGTATCAATCTGTCGGACTATTAATCTGTCTAACCAATGGGCTGTCAGACCAGTGGGTAAAAACTTATTTTGGGGTGTAGTTGAACATATCCAATTGACTCAAACTGAGTCCAACTGAGTCAAATTAGACACAATTGGTTTTGTGCCAATAAACAACATTGGACAAATTCCAATTGATTCCAATTGGAAAATTGAATTGGAAATTTTGGTAAGGGACAGCCAGTAATTCAGATACAGCCTTAGTTTCTAGTTTGACTCTAGGCCTTTTCCCAATCCATCAAACTCCAACACCATATTGTACAATTTAGCTCGGTACTCACATCATTTGATATGATAAAATTGGCACGCCTGGCCTCATACCAAGCATTGTTGCGTTATCGTGGAATAGATTCAAGTACAATACCGTTTGGAAAAGTTAAAATACAACGCTAAAGATGAAAGGCCCTACAGCTTTTATGAAGAGAAACAAGCAAAAATATAAGTTGTTTCATGTAAGGCCATTTTCATTTTCGTAGTTGTTGTGCTTGCCAAAATTATAAGTGAAAACGTCAACAATAATTCAAACTTGATTACAGGGGAAAGATTAGGATTTTTTTATTTTATTAAAGTCACAAAACAGTCTTTCTTGGACATGAGAAATCAGGGATAGAAAGCCTCAGGTTTAATCGTTTCATTATGGAACAAACTTAAACTAATTGATTTGCTAAAGTTAGAAAAGCGGACAAAATCTTTGACAAAATTCGTATGTTACCTTTTACTTCATTTATTAAATTTTTGTATAACTATCTAAGTATTTCGAAAAGGCCTAATACCATGTTATATTTCGTGTTGAAAGATTGAATCATTCGAAATTTTCGAGGACCCTCATTTACACAAGTGCAGCAAACTTTACTACACATTGCTCAATAAGTATAACTCAAAAATGTATGAGACTATTCAAATTATAAACTTGAGCGCAAAATAGACAGATTGCATGTTTTAGTGAACTGTGCTAGCAGGGCACTGTTAAAATGCCAACGAAAGCCATAGCAACAATCACCAGGGCTCGTTTTCACAAAGATCTAAGATTTATCATGTAGTCTTAAGTGCTATGAAATTAAGTGTGATGTCACAAAACACATCTTTATGGTAATACTGACATCTCAAGGTGAATCTTATAGTGTATTGAGGAATCAAGCCCAGTTCACTGAACTAAAACTTCATGCTGTAACCTAACCCTAGCACTAAAACCATAATAATACCACTCACAATATTCCAGTATTAACACACCCTCTGCACCAACCACTAATTGATTCGCTCATCAAAAAATATATATGTATAAAAAATAGTAGACCTCCATTTAAAATAATGCATTTATGTCTACTAGCGCTCAAAACATTATGGTAAATCATTAAAAAAAAAAACATTGGCATTTTGTAGTGTTTATGAAGGCAGTGTTATACTTTGGTAATTGTCAAAATCAAGTATGACCTCACTTGGTGTGCCCCAACCTATGCATTAATAAGACTAATTAAATTTGGAAGATGGAAGAAAACACACCCTTGTTGCATAGAATTGTGTTCTTTCAGATGCCTGAGAAAGGCTTCACGCCGAAGCTTTTCTCATACTCAATTATTTGGATGAACAATACCTCCTACTCTAAAACTACATTACTTCAAAGGGGAACGTTTCTAACAATGTTTTATGATAGCAACAGCTCTCTCCGGTGCTCTTCCGATTGACATGTGGAGTAATTACTAAAGTACACCCTGCCTTTAACTGTATGTTATCCGATTGTAGCGTAGCAAAGCACAAAGTATTATGATTCCAGACTAAAATTAAACAATGCTGTTTTTATCATTACCAATCCTGTATAATACCTTTAAACGCGCCTAACGCAAACAATTACTACCATTCATATAGCACTTTTAGCGTCACAGCGTGGCAGATTTAAGCGCTATACATGAACAGTTGTTGTTTCTGTTGGATCAATTACAGTCCTTAGAGCCCATCTTAGAGCCCATCTTAGAGTCTGCCGTTGACTGATCACTTCATTTCTGTGTTTGACGACATGTAGCCAGGGGATACAGTGAAGCCGAGATCTGGCACCAAGGGTGTCTAGCCTTGGGGATGTAAAACCATGATCTGTGACACAAAATATACCATCACTAGGATGTGCGCGGTGTTAAGTTTGATAATGGATCAAATAAATTTATGTTAATAACATCGATGTGATAATTTCAAACACTAGGCGGTAGCAGTCATTCCTGTTGCGTCTTTTCGAAACCACGGTTTTGGCTTTGGCTCCAGCTCAGGGCTCCGCTCTCCGGTTTGATACCCCGTAATTAAAGTACTCTATTTCCAAACAACTGACGGAGCCGGGGCCAAGCCCAAGCCTAAGCCCAAACCGTGTTTTCGAAAAGGGCCTTTGTTCCCGTATTTATAGGCATTTGACATTACGGGTTAGTGCATTTGCCCTGGTAAGCTAACTAGCTATTCGCTGACACCGTAGAGTCGTATAGTAAAACTAGAGGAAGCACTCTAATTCTGCATCTGCATCTGTTGGCTACTGTGCAGACTCCAATAAACTGGATATCTCGCATCGGGCGCAGTCGCGGTGCGAGGCAGCTTAGTAATCCAAAAGATCTCTTCCGTGTGATCTGAAGAAGAATGCTATGGTGAATTCTTGACTTTAAGATGTCTTTAGTTGCCAAACCAAAATCACGCTGGCCCACCATGGGTTTGAATCCTATTGGTTATGTTAAGGGCCATTCAGAATAGTCATTGTTTAAATATACAAAAAATCGGTCACAAGAAATAACAGTAAATCAAATTCAGTAAAAAAAAAAAATTTTTATTTTTTTTATAAATTAACAAACGAAAAAGAAAAAGGAAAAAGCACCATGCTGGCCAATATTGTCATTTTAGTTCCTGATTAAACTACAATAAATTAAGCCAGAAAAGACATCGAAAACTACTGATGTTGGAGACCTTTGTTCTAAAATATCTGGGGTGGGTGGGTGGGTCAAAACAATTTCGAAAAAAAAAATTGAAATGTTTAACATTGACTTACTTTGAATGGCCCCTTACGTACAAGTTTACCCTTTAGAAATGTTGGCTCTGTGAACTGGTTCGTGACCTTTGTTAGACGACGGGTCAGCACTATTTTCTCCATTTTCTCCAAAAAATAAAAATAAAAACTTCTTGTCAGGCCGTGTCACATGGTTTTGAATGGCTTCTAGTTCTATTATATAACTTTATAACACACCTCTTGCTAGTTCTGTATTCTGAAACACGGTCACGTGGGATGAACTACTATAGGCTAGTGCAAGAGATTTGCACAACCATGAACTAGACATCGCACGCGCGTAGTTTGTGGGAAATAGTTCCCGAAGCGGGCAATAGTCTTTCATTTTTTGACTGGTTGCAGCGCCCTCAAAAGGTTTGCCAGGCTCATCTTCACATGAAAAATGGCGGCGTCTGGATCATCGGATCACGTTACTCCTGACGGTGTGTTATAAAACACATATGGACTGTCATAATTCGGTCACTAGAGCACGTCTATCCCCCTGTGAGTGACCAGAAGAGGGGCCTATTTCCCTTGGCCTTCGACCTCGGGAAATAGGTCCCTCTTCTGGTCACTCACAGACCCTAGGGGGAATGGACGTGCTCTAGTGACCTCATTGCCAGTCCATATGTGTATACTATAGCTCACACCTTCCCCGAATCTAGCCGCGGTGTACTCATCGGTGTACTCATCGTGCTCAGCAAATAGCCGCAGGTACTGACCAACTCGACTTCCAGCGTTACGGACAGTTTAGCGTTCAGATGCATTGGCGGGCTTGTTGAAAGTAAAACAAACCCACAGTGGTCGGTGAATCGGCGAGTAAAGTTAAAAGTTGTGCACTCCCCGCCCTTTTACCTGCATTTGATCAACATTTTATCTAGGGAGTGTGATACTTTCACCGTAGTGTTTCCAATTCTTTCTTGGTTTAAAAATTCTTCTGCTTCAAAAAGTGTGTTGTATTTTTGATCAGGCGTAAATTTTAGCGGAGAGTTAACAACATAAAAATTGACCGAGCAGTTTAAGTATCGGTTCTGATACAGAACGCCTGAACTGGTTGAAGTTATAAAGCACCAAGGTCCACGTTTTTTTCCGGAAAAGGTTGAACATTTAAGAATGGCAAATGTATGTAAAACCTGAATGACACGTGTTTGTAGAATTGTATGCTTCTTATAGAAAGAATGGCCACCTATACATGTTGTCCCGTACCTTGATTTAAAGTGAGTGAGGAAAAATATGGCAGTTCTGTAATTTATCTTTACTCACAGTGAGTTGGCAAAACTATGGCAATTCTGTACTTTATTTTGAGTCAAATTGAGTGGGGAAAAACTATTGCAGTACTTCATCTTGATTCAAAGCGAGTGGGCTAAATTATTGATTCAAAGAGAGTAAAAGCTAGCAGCAGCAGTTGCGCTACTTTTTTTTACGAAAGGCAATACCTTATCTTGTCTTCGGGATATTAATTTACAAAGCAACGGTAGTTACCAACATATGACAACAAAGTTTGTGAAAACATTCCCTACTGTCTCACCTTCTACAAGGATTATTTGTGTTATTTGTAACTCTATGGAAAGTGATGTTTTTTCCCAAACACTTTTAATTTGTCGGTGAATGTAGTAGGTCTGTGGTCATCTGATTCAGAGACAGGTCCTTGGCTAAGGCTGACACTCCCGCTTTTAAGATGCCCTCATCTGTCATGTCAGTTTTTGTTGTTCCGGAATGACAACGCTAACAGCCAGTACCGTTTGCTTAATACAGGCAAGGTGTTCGGATGGCCACAAACTCAAAATCGTTCTTCTTCAGTATTTATTAAGTCGTCTGAAGTAGTTAAGGTTGATGCCGATCGGCTTAAAGATGACATCAGACGGAAACTTGAGGCAATCAATACTGCACTATAGAGAGCTCCTTCTAGCCAACAGAGCGGGTATGATTTTACAGTACCACTGCAGAGTCCATCAATACTGTATGTACACACAGACATTAAATAAAGGGAATTAGTGATCGCGATTGGCTTCCATTAGGCCCACTACAAAATGGCTCCAAGCATGCATTGTAAACAATTTAAAAAGCTTTCACATTAGATTAGAACGCGCATCTATGTTTTAGGAATAAACAACCGACTGGAAAGATTATTAACAAAGGCAAAGATACACAAAGCTCCAATCCTTAAAATGTTCAATCTCTTGGTTCACTGCACATTATTTTTTAAGAGGGTCCCTATTAAGCTTGTAATATTTGAAGTAGGCCTATCACTTGTTTTAAGGCAGGTAGACTACGTATAGATACCGGTTAATAACTATTATATAATTTCATAATTATTAATACAAATTTCAGGCCATAAACGCACCTCTTTGCGCCCCAGCTTTTTCAGAAAATTTTAAACACTGCTTCTTTTGATAATGATTTGATGACCCCTTGACGTCACTGGTGGCTAGAAACTACGATCAAAGATTGACACACTACACACACAAGCAAGTGAATCAGCTGTATTGTGTCAGCAGATAGACATATATGTTTTTTTGATTTAAATTACGTCTGTGCGAAGTTAAACATAAACCATGCATGCACGATGTGTTATTTGAGGGTGTTCATGGAGTTCCCTGATCCATTTGAAAGTCCATTCTCAAAGATATCCAGGGAAAAACGAAATGCTTCTTTGACTGTGGATTCAGTTCGTTAATAACAGCAGAATGAAATTAACATTATTAATGATAACTTGTATTAAAATTTGAGTAAAACTCAATAAAAATGGTTTCATACAATGTGAACAAATATATATTTTGATCAGTGCCATCACGCTGGGCAAAAATGCCGAGTTTCACGAAAGGCACCCAAGCAGATAGGAAGCGAAGCAGTACTGTGACGTGACACGACGGATCAAAATGCTTAGCAAATGAACATAAACAACGTTCATCCAGTCCGTGTTGTGACGTAACACGGGCTGGTTTTACGCTGGTCCTCTGAGGCACTGGTTTTTCAGTTGTGATTTCACTTTTCATTTGTATGGGCATGTGCTTGGAACCATGCAGGGCGTCGGCAACGGCAGGAAAAACATACAGTTTCAAAAAAT
Source organism: Pisaster ochraceus (assembly GCA_010994315.2). Classification (NCBI taxonomy): domain Eukaryota; kingdom Metazoa; phylum Echinodermata; class Asteroidea; order Forcipulatida; family Asteriidae; genus Pisaster; species Pisaster ochraceus. The sequence goes on from CM021530.1 coordinate 4,878,478, forward strand.
GGAAGGGGGGGGGGCTAGTTTTTCCGATCAATTTCCATCAAAATTACAGGGAGGAAAACGTTTTACTTGGCCTAAAATTTACCTTCAATCAAATTTCCTGTTTTTCTTTGAAACTCACAGCTAGCCAAGCATTTACTAAATTATTAACAAGACAAATAGCTCAAATTTATTTTCTTTTTGTCTTAAAAAGGAATGTTTTTTATAACGAGATTGGGTTTGAGCGGGATTTTATAGTGTTTTTCTTTTTAACTGTTATTCTGTTCTTAAAAATTCTGAATGCGAAACTAGCTTTTTATTTTTTACAATAATTTGCCGGGAAGCCCATCTGCAGCAAATTCTGTAATGTTTGTGTGCTAGTCATCCTCCGCTCGTGCCCGCCTCTGATGGGCGTGATGGAGTGGACGTACAACGCGTTCAGTCTCTGCATTAGCATTTTATCACTAATATTAATTGACGTTCATTAAAGGTGGACCACTCCCAAAGGAGTTCGACGACAGGGGCCTTTATGGAGGCTTTCAGAATTAATATCCGTTCTACAGGTGTCTGTCGGCGTGGCGGCGACCGAGTAAACAATTAGTTTGTCTTCAGATGAGAGCAATTGGAGCTTGGGAGTCTCAAGCACAGTGCTTCATTATTACATTGCAGGGGACAAAATTTCCTCCGCAGATAAAAACCCAAATTGACAGCTCCACAAGGAAAGTATTGTACCGGTCACAATAATC
>CM021530.1:4886929-4901129 GCA_010994315.2 Pisaster ochraceus
ACAGCGAAGCTGCCATGGCGAGCTGCCGATCGCCAGATAGAAGACCAATGATCAATTGCAATAAGGAGTTATGACCATTTAAGGTTTTCAGTGTTTTAGCTCATTCATCTGGAACCAGTGATAAACTCTTTGAGTTTTATCTGTTCATATGAATCTACATGTAAGACTTGGCTGAGTTGGTGCGATCGTGTGATTGATGATACGTGTTCATGACAGTCATATTGAGTGCGGACATGCCGTATTGTTTGTATCAAACTCAACAACGTTTTATAACATCATTGTGCTCGTTACTGTGGCCTTAGTGGACTTTTAGCTGTTATTTAAATTTGTTTGAAGTATAACGCATATACACCATGTTTAACGTGCATAAAAATACATATTTTGGGATTAGTGAGAACTTCAGACAATTGTCAATAGTACAAAATACCGAGCATGGCAAGTGGTAAAATATAACAATTATAAAATAGTATCCTAGTATAAGTAAAGCAATACTATTAATTCAGCATGACTAGTGTAGTGGTAGCTAGCTTTTGTTTTGGGTTTTTTTTTTCAAATTGATTAATAATTGAATGTTGCTGTCACTTTGCAACTATTTTATTTATTTATTTATTTATTATCTGGTGAAATAGCTGGTTGGAAAATGGGGCTTAACTATAACAAACCCAACCACCATATCCCACACTAATTTGTCAACGATTATCCACTGAAATTATCACCTTAATTTTTATTTCTTCTCATCGTATGTTTAGATTAAGCTATACTTCAAAAACGCAAGAGAGAGATAGACCCATAGGAAACTGATTTCATGTCAGTAAGAGTATTCAAACATGAAGAGCATTCAAGTCGGCTTGATACCAGTTTCTTCTTGGTTCTTGGTTGCTTTCCTTCAAAATACTCCATGAAAGAGAATTTATTTTCCATGATATCAAAGGAGAAGAACATTATTTATTCATGAGGTGTGAAGAGGTAAAATTGCAATATTTATATTAAGCCAATAAAACGATGATTAATGCTGTTGCTAAAAATATACAAAACTTGCTACATGTAGTACTATTTTTCAGAAAATCTCAATGCAATATGTGTTTTCTGAAATTGTATTTATGGTTGCATTTACAACTGCCGAACGCCAGTTTTAATGACCCCTAAAAACGTTGCCAATTTGCCGTTTATTTCCTCCAAAAGACCGTTAAAAAATGTAATAGTACAAATCACTTAAAAGCCAAAGGCTGACAAGCGTGTTTTGTTTTGTTTTGAGTTCGCTAAAGAAAAGAAAGAATGCAATATCTTTCGGTTAACGCTGAAATAACGTCGCTGCCCAAGGATCGCGTAGTCTACCCGGGCAAAACACGTTGTGCCGTTGGCAATTTTTTAACTTGCGCAATAAAATACCGACTTACGCCATCAAAATCGAGTGCGTAAGTTGCGCCATTTTCGTGGCGTAACTTTCAGATATGGCGTAACTTTCGTGAAATCGATCTTAAATTAGTGGCGCAACTTATGCCATAAACGTTGCGCAAGTGGACTTACGCCATGGCGTAAAGTTTCGTGAAATCGGCTGCTGTACAGTATACTATGTCTAAAGGATCCGAAACTCTGTCAAACTGACGCATTTTCCAAGTCAAAATCCTTTTTTTTAAACCAGTGTCCGAGATCAGCTTGACCAGAAATGGGTCAATTCTGACCCAGGAATTTATTATGAGGTGGAATTATATTTAAGTGCCAAGCAGCATAATTACCAATAAAACCCTGAAATCTTCTTTACTATGTGTTTCAAGGACACAAAATATATTTGAGAGTACAACAATTGTTATTTCGAGGGAATGAGATATTATTTCGAGGACACGAAATAACATTTCGATGGAATAAGAATATGTTTTTGTGCTCAGTAATTTTCGAAGAAAGCACAATTCATCTACAAACAAATAACCTTCATTTCCAAATTGGTGCGGACTTTTATATACAGAGGAATTAAATACACTGGATTCATCATAATATACAGGATAAATGTTAGCGATCGTCCGTAACTGGCTATTTATACTCGTAGTGTGTACAATCACAGTTGACTCACGCGAACACTGCCTGTATAGTACGTGTTGGCAGTGTACATTCACTTCCACTGCACCTGTGACAAGCACGCTGGTGTTACATGTATAAAGATTTGATGAATATTAACAGCGCAACGTTGAAGTTATATGCACAATAAGTCTGAGGCTTTATTAGGCTGGCCCACCGTTTTAATCTCTCCCCCCCCCAATTAACCGCCATCACTCCTTGACGAAATTGTTCGTCCAATATACCAAATGAAAGCGTACAACTTCTCCTATACCTCTCGTTTGTTTTGTGCCGTCAAATTGGCCAGGAGGCAGGCACTGCATCTTTACCCCAGGCAAGGCATTACTAATTACTTTGTTACCCAACAAACCATAAGACTTAACCGTCTTATTAGTCTGTCTGAAAAGTCATGGGCCCAATTTCATAGAGCTGCTTCAGCAGAAGATATTGCTTAAAAAAATGTCTGCTATTATGCAAAATAAAAGCTGGATACTATTCACAGAAGGTGCATGTAGCATGGCATTTCGGAAGGTAACTTTAATTTGGGATTGAAAGCATACAATCTTTATTGTGCTTAGCTACTTTATTTCCTTAATGTTATTACGCCCTTGTTCCTATTGTATCTTATCCGGCACAATTTGTTGAATGCTGCCATTGGTTGGAACGTAGTAAAACACATTAGTCGTATACGAAAGGCACATTAAACTAATGGCTTAATCATTGCTTTCCTTGGATTTAAAATTCTTTGTATCTGCCCCCGCTTAGTCTGAATGTTCCCGCTACTTAACTTTAATGACATTGTCTAATATTAATAACAATACAATTTGTGTGGGACGAAAACAGCAGAGGCAATTTCCTCCTTCATTGGAAACACACAAAAGGAAAACGCATTAGAAATTATTTAACAACAAACTATTGTGATACCAGAGCAATAACGGCCGTGTGCGTGTTTCCCTTGACGTAAATAAGTTAAGATGCAGATAAAACTACATAACTTGACCGCTTTTGTTACATCAGTACATGTTATGTACACCTGTTTATGTTTATAGTCTTGTCATTTAGCCTTCGAGAAAGACTCTGCTAGGGTCGAAACGTCAGGCCACTAACTATTTGTTGGCATTCGAAACCACATAAGCATTGAGTTTACTTCAATCTGACAAACTCATAATTGATGATAAACATTATTTCACCCAGATGACTACAATTGTTTAACTCAAAGCTGATCCTACATGCAAGTCAATATTGATAACAAAATATAGGTTTTCCTAGTCATTTTCGGCAAATAAGCGGCAACTTTAAACGTTATACTCAATTTCACGTGAAATTGAAAGAACTTCAAAGCAGTCATTCAATTCCACTTCTTGGTGTGTGTAGTTGTTCTGCATCATGCGATTAAAAAAAGCATAACCATTCAAGGTAACGATCAAGTCGAACAGCATTCACATTCGCAGCAGAAATCTCTAGCAGAAAATGTCTAACATGCAATGGTTAACAGGAAAGACCTTAACAAATTCCTTTTTTTTATGCACTCATTTCCCCATGGACTGAGTCCATCACGTTAAAATGGTATAACACTTTATTTTATCTAACACTTTTTCATAGCAACATCCAAAAACAACTGTGTCTGTACAATCCTTAGATGAATTTGTTGACACGGTCCGCCATTTTGTAAAGTCAGAAACACGGTTCTACAAAACGGCAGACCGAGTTGGTTTATTACGAAGTAAAAGGAAACCACACACGAGGGATATTTTGTGTGAATATTCTACGCATGATGATAATTGGTGTTATGTATTATGCACTGCTGGGTTAAACACATATTTCCAACCATATTCCTGGCATAACAGACGCTTCTTCTTTTTTTTCATTCCTAAAATATTTCTCATAAATTTTCACAAAATAAGTCTTACCTTCTGATGCTATTATACTTGTTGTTGGTCACATATCCCAATCCATGGAAAGTGGTGTTTCTTCCGAATTCCCGAAATCGGTCAGCGAATGTACGGTCATCTTTGAGGTTACATCTTCTCTCTTTAACTTCACTTACTCCCATGTCAATGAAAGTAGTTCGAACTGGGTAGTCGTGAGTAGGCGAAACAATCGGTCGCTTGTCTTCAACAGGCCTCGCTTTGCTGATGTTCTCTGTCCAGGCGTTCATTTTGATCCGATCTTGGTTTCTTCCTTCATCAACAGCTACCAAACTTCTTATTTTCCTGCAGGGAGGGTAAAATCTCCCGTTTTCAGTGGCGAAGAGAAAGACAAGTTCTCAACCGTGCTTGTTCAGTCCGTCGCTGGGGTGGAATATTGAAGCTTCAAATGCCGTTGTCATAATAATCCCGACAATAACTAATTGATAATGATGTGTATATCCATTTAACAGTGTCACCCTTTACGTTGACGTCAACGAAGGACGCATCATCATTTGCTCAGTCCGAGCGCCTCATCCAAATGGCTGACGTATACCCACGTGTATTGGACTATTCCCCAGACCTTCCCCGGTCACCTCTTCCTGTTTACGAAAGATTTGACCATCAATAATAATAAATGTGGGTTTATTGTGTAAATCCATCACAAATAATTATTGTAACTCTTTACTTTGTACTAATCGATCACAACATTCCTTTTACTTTGGTTTCAAAAGAAAGTTCCATGGAGAATGTTTGCTTTATCATTATCGTGTGTATATACATGTGTGATTGTGCACAATGCGTCGACTGAAGTACAACCGTTCCCATCATGCATCACTGCATCCTGAACAAAAATGTGCACAAGCTCATCTGCCCATCCAAGCTGTCTTTGATGAGACCGGTGGGGCTGAGCAAAATAACGTCAAAGACAATTTCAATCGGGAGAGGGCGCACTAGGCCAAGCTCGATCAATGCGCGTATGCCATTTTTACGCCATTCGGGAGTCATTTTCCTTCATGTTCATAATATTGACTCTTAAAACGGCGACAGAAAATGCTCGTGTAAGCGCCTGCGCGTCGTGAAGTGGGTCACATTTATCATAAAAATAATGCATGTCGTTCAAGCGTGACGGCAAATGGCAATCAATAAAGTCAGTAGAACTTGTTACGATTCTCAGGCAATCAATTGTAAACTTCACAATAACCAACTTAAACGTTGTTTTCCAGAGTGCATCTTACCATAAAAACGCTGAGATATATCTTTATTAAACATGTAAGAAGTTAAAAAGTATACAGTTCCGGTACTATAAAAAAAGATTAACAGTGACGACAAATAACACAATGGCAGAGTTTTTTACAACCATCGAAAACGGGTGACAAACAACCATCGAAAAAGGGTGACAAATCAACAATATAAAACCACCGAAAGTGAAGAAGCAGTTAAAAACACAATGACAGAGGAGGCCTACAAAAATCGCGAGTACATGTCATTTTTAGTTTTACAGCTGAATATGTGGAAAGCATTGGGCAAGAAGGACTTTCTGAAACGCTTAGTGTGGGTTCGTGGTTCTTCCTAATTTGTTGACAACCACTGAAGAATGACGTGATGGGCCGAATCTTACATTGTGTCTTTGAAGCATAGAGATAATTGCCGATTAAAACATACAATGTAAATCTTTATCGTCCACGCAATCCTTTAAGACTCTAAGGCTCTAAGACTGACATACCAGACTTTATTGAAGAAGGTGAAATTTGGATAACACTTTGGTTAAAGTCATTGGAAACATTAAATGATTTAAGCTTCCGGACAAAAAAACATCCTTTGGTTAGTCTTATAGCGACAGGTCTCTGAGTTCAGTACCTTCAATCTCGCTTTTCTCGAATACAAACTCGACAAGTAAAGACTCGCACTGTCCAAGGCATTCGCAAACGTAAAATTATGAACAGAAAAGGGAGAGCTGATTGAGAGCTCGAGATTAGCCGTGCCTGCTATTTACGCCCTCTGCGTTGGCGAATTCGTTTATCAAGAAAACCTTAGACTATCTCCCCCTACTACCAGAGTGCCGGCTCTTCTGGCTTGGAATGCCGAGAGAACCTGTCCAGAAATAATCACGCGTAGCTTTCTTTTGCAACATTACAGCCGGAAGTTTTGCCTACCACTGGTAGGCATTATGGTTCACACAACAAAGATACGGATGGCCTTCTCTGCAAAAAAATGGGGGAGATTAAATGCTTTCTAATTACCCATAATTATCAATTATAACAATGGTGGTGTATAAAACAAAAAGAACACATATCTTCATAAAAAGAGGTTTGAGATGTGTTTTAAAGGGCACTTCTAGAGAATCACGTGCCAACCCAGTTAATTAACATTGTCTTTGTGCTATGATAACTGGGTGCTTCACAGTACTGCATTCAAGTACCTTTCAATCAAGTTTCTAGTACCGCCGATTACTGGGGTTGAAGAGTAGTATGCCTAGTATTCGAGTACGGGTTCTTGGGCCATCGAGTCTGAGTACCAAGTATTCTGATTTCCGATTACCGAGTCCAACAGCCGAGTACCAGTTACTTACGAGTAAACGTATAAAAAACAAATACTGCAAAAGGAGGTATCAAAACTTTTTATTTTACTGTTTTTCGTTTCTTTTACTATTTTCCCACTGTCTGCTTGTAATGATAACTATCTTCCAAACATAAACACATCATACCTGACTAAACATAGTTTTTTCCCCAGGGCTTTATTCCCTTATTCTATGGATATCAACGCATGTATGGGGTAAGCGGAATGGAATATTTGACTGTTAAAAAATAGAGTCGTAGGTTTTCGGTCGAGTATCCGGTACATGACTTCGAGCAAAGGTATTTTTGTAGTCGAGTTTCAAGTATGGATTTTGAGGGAGAGTATTGTGATACTTGAGTAACCCGAGTACAAATATAGAACACGGGAACAATACTAGCGCTTTATATCAAGTATAAGGCGCAGCAGCACGACGCGTCATCAGTCACGTGACGGAAGAACTCAAAATGGCCGACTTATAAAACCTGAGCATGTGGTTGACCAGTGTTAGCGAAAAAGGAGATGATTGTTATCACCTTTATAAGACAGAGGTGCAGATGTATTTGCTGAGACACGACCAACACTAATAAGCGTCGATTGCTGGGCAGTTGTCTCCTTAAAGCAAATACTGATCCATAGATTACGGTTAATTGTCTACGATTTTTTTTGATAACACACATCGGATACTCGAAGGAGGCGGCCCTTATACGGTTATAGCTCCTATCGAAACGAGTTTCTTTCTTTTTTCGTGGTGTACAGAGGGAGGAGCTTGGCACAGAGCGCTGTCACTTCATCGCTTGAGGTTCTCCAGAGACGGTTCACGTCTGTGCTCGTCTTAAATTTCGACTGCTCGCAATACTTGTGTTTGATTCGACTACGGTATGCGGTATGGTTCAACGCCAAGTACGGCTTCATTAGTGCTTACTACGGTAACTCGTTTCAACATACAGTGGAATGGTATCCAATAACTGGCAGTGCAAACACCTCCACGCGTTCCGTAGTGTTACCGTCTGTTGCCATTTGTTGACGGCCGATTGTGCATTCAGTTGAACACCATCTTTTGGGGTTTTAAGTGACCAGGTCATTTTACATCGGCCTTGCAAGATAAATAGGTGTCTCTGGTTCCGACGTGGTTAGTTTGTTCTCTAGTCTGGCCAAGGTACCGGCTGGACAAGTTCAACTTCAGTCACGTGGATATCCTCAGAACCATAATGAACGTGTGGACAGTAAAGGATGACAAACACAATGATTATAAACTACCGAAGGAATCCATGTCGACCGGTTCCTTGAGGTTGGACGAGAGGAATGATGAGGAGGTTGGCAAACTTGTCAATCGGAAACGATCTGTTCACACCCAGACAGATGATGGCGGGATGACGCCCGATGTCGAGCATTGTTATGGGATATTCGACAGGCGGAAATGGAACGAGTTCGGGGACAGCACAACCCTGCATGGAATGCGGTATATAACAAACCCTCAGCATAACATTGTGAGAAAGTAAGTTTTCAAAATTCAATCATACTCAAAATCTTCTTTCAATGGTTGAACATTTTCTTGTATCTGTTTAGAACATTGAATGGCAACGATCGTCAAGAAAATTTGATGTACTGCCAAACTTAATGTTCATCTACAATGGACACATTTTCTCGGTTACTGTTACAGACCGTAACACACTGACGTACAACGCTGCAAACTACTACCCAACACACGTGAATAAAGTCCAGATTTTCATTTCTCTGTTTCAGTTTGAAATAGTTTGGCTTTAACAGATGTAAAGGTGCAGTTTTCTTGTATAACTTTTAGGAACATTAGTTTGGGCAGGTCGGTATATTTCCTTCGTCGGGTTTGGTTTAATCACTCCCCCATGAGTGGTTAACACAGGGACTGATATGGAGCGGCTGGACTCTGGTAATCTCTACAGAGGCATGTGTATGTTATGTCATCAAAGACTTTATTTTTTATTTTTTTTTGGGGGGGGAACAAAACAAAACAATTGAAGGAATTTGACTGATGGTACGATACGTGATTAGTCACCAATAAGATTTGAAACTTGTGCATGGCGTAGGAAGTAGGAACTAACAATGTTTACCTGGTAACAACAATTTGAACACAAATTATTTCTGGAAGAGGTGTTGGATCTGGGAAAGATCGAGTGTGAGGTATATCAAAGTCTCCACTTTTCGCCCAATATGCTTTGCACGTCTTCAAGAGTAGACTGCATGCAGTTCTCCTAAAGACGCGCAAGGCACATCAGCAGAGTGTGCAAAACTTTGTGACTCTACTCCATCTTGAGCCCAGTTATTTTTTGTTAAACCAACACTTCCCAAAAGAGACATAATTCACCATGGTTGGGCACATTTATTCATTTATAATAATTTAATAAATGCGTTGTCGTAAGATTGTTGAGGAGTCCTTCCTTCGAACGCTTCTTCAAAAAGGATTATAAATCATATTTTTATTTCACAGTTACACCTTTTGATTCAGAAACCATAGGTTGTAACACGATGAAGATGATATCTGAAGTATCCAAGTTGAACCATACTAAATTAGTCATAACCTTTACAACTTTTCAAAAAATTGTAGAATAAGACCATCACATTGTCTGCAACGTTGCGTTATTTTTAAAACGACAATTAAAAACACGCAGCCACAAGCTCGTTCGTTGGGCATCAGTTTTACCGACGACTGTGTGTTTGTTTAACCAATAAAACGTGTTAGCTTGAAACAAAGAAGAAAGGATAGCTGTCAACAATGTCAGGGAAATACAAATAATTGCGTCAGCTGGCAAAACATAGACTGCTTAATACAATATTTGTAATCTAAAGGTGAAACTACATCAATATTACAGACTCGCTGTGATTTTATTCTTTTATGTTGTCAGTATTTTTGAATTGCACACACTTCACGGCAGAGCTTCATCAGCAACATTACCATTCGGATGCCTTTGCCACTGCCCAGCCGTAAACTATGGAGTCATTTATTGAATAAATTTGAAGAACATGGAATTGACAAAACGACTCACATGAAAATCCGTTGCTCCCTTAATGTCACAAACGGTAAATATTTAGACAATTACAACACAGCGGTTTGCATGAGAATGGAAGAACATCGCACAATGTTGTTAGTGAGCGTCATTCACAGTCATGCACTGGGTATAGTAATCAGTTGAATGTATTGACTTTGTCACATCCCGGTCGTTATTGACGAAATTTAAGCTATCATTCCCACCCTGGGAACAAATTTGATACATTTAGGACACGGTTCTGTTGATCATCGGGGAATGTAACCAGAAAGGGCAGTTTGAACAGAATAATATTATGAAATTTACAATTTTAGAAATTGTACATTTCATCATTCCATAAAATCCGTCAACTTCAAGGACACTTCGGTCGTGTTACTTAGTAATTTACAGTGATCGTAAACATGGCAATTTTAGTATGCCCGGCTTTCTTGCAAATTGTTTGTAAGATAATTTGGACCATAAAACCTTTGTTTCAAAAGAAATGAATTCGACCTCGTACATTCTAGGGCCTTTATGGCAGGCAAGATACTGCACTGGTCATTTTGGAAATTGTGCATTTTGTGTCATGATAAAAAAATAACAGCTGAACAAGCTTTGAGATGTGTCCACCCCCCGGGCCACTTTCCTCATATCAAAAGTTGTAAATCAGACAATGCAATAAAATTAAGATTAATGTTTTCTTCCATTGGGCTGTGTACAAATCATGCCTGCCAGAAATCCAGGCTCTGCGGCTCATTTGTAAACATGTGATATCACAGGTCACATGGTCTACGTTTCTTGATAGTATTAAACTTGCATTTAAGTGGTTGATACTTCAGTCCAAGGCCCTTAGCGCTGTGCCGAATAATACATACACATCTACCGGTGTTTAGGACAGAACTCCAATCAGGTTTGTCAGTGATCTAAATCCTTATCCTGCCAGCTTGTCATCACTCAGTAATCTTCCTCTGTGTTGTGATGTAATAGCTTTTATCGAGTTCTACTATTATTGTAAACCGAATCTCCCCATTTTAAGTTGGAATTTTCTGTTACGTAATTGAATACTTTTTCGGTGTATAAGACGGTGTCCGAATTAAGCGAGTTCGGCTATAATATACGGCTATGGCAGTTGGCTGCAACGACAGCGGTGGAGAGTAGGCCTTCTCGCCGGTCTTGCCATAGCCAATGCCGAAACTATCAATTCTGACACGGACTAATAATTAAACCCACTGGGCAACCACCATCGTGGTCTGTCGTCCAGAGGTGTGTGTTCGCGGTGTTATAGGGAAATCTGTCCCCGGAGATCCTGTCCTCCTTATGGGAAATTGAAATGGGGCTGAAGGAGGATATTCAAAAGAGAGCGCTATCAAAAGATATTTGTACACAGGCCGCCGTACAGGGGACATGATCTCTGGGGAGACAGAATCTCCTGCCACACCGGTCATCACGGCCATGTTACTTTGTTCATAGTGGCGACTGCTTTTTACCAGTGAGCTTTTGGTCCCGTATGAATCGGAGATTTGGCATCCACTATAAGTTGTAGCAAAGCAATACATTTATTGAACACGGAGTTGTGCCTGAACGCATTTTGTTTTTAAAGTATCATTTTGGATGATCCCGGATGGTTAGAAGAACCACAACCAGCACACTATCCAGTAAAAATATATTTCGTTAAAATATCATAAACGTTACCTCGCATACAAAACGAAATAACCCAATGACCTAAATCAGTCGGTGTTAATGTCCTCCCCGTTTACTCTCGACATCTTTAAGAACCCTCTTCCCGCGTCGTCTTGATGTCTTGTTCTCCATCAAGATGTGACAGATGATACCATCGAGCTCCGGAGAAAAGCTAGTCTTCCTTCGCTCTCTTTATTTGATCAACAAACTAGACGTGCTTGACTTAATGATCTTTGGCCTCAGCAATCAAGACAGCAATCAACACGACAAGAACCAGATCAAAGTTTTCATCTATTTGTTTCATCAAGGTTGGTTCGTTTGTCGACGACTGATTGTGAGTGGTTATATACAGAACTAGATCAGCAAAAAGAAACTCTGGTTTATTATAGATTGGCACAATCTGTTTTGTTCTCTTTATGTAAACTGTTTGCCACTTTGAGAGATCGATGTGACCTTTTCCCCATCCCTGTGTTGGTGTTCATCTTTTTTTGTTCAAAATGAATTGATCGCGACTGATGAAGATGAAACACCAATTGAATTATAATAACACACCACAAAGTGGAACAGACCGTACTTCAATTGTTGAAAGAAACATATCTATGATGGGAAGCGATAACAAGGAAATATTTGTTTTATTTTATTTTTTATTCTCTTGTCTTGAATTATGTTTCTTTTTTACATGACAATTGATTGAGCGTAAAAAAAAATCGACCAAACAAACGTGTAAAAACGACATCCCTGTCAAATATAAAGTCAATTTGACTGTTCAAAATTTAACTTTAAAAGTCATAAACAAGCCAACTGGTCGTGAGCAACATCTACAAGCTGAAATATAAAAACTAGAAGGAATATTGAATATTTACTTCACCACGGTATCACTGAAGTAATAAAATTCATAATACGACACGAGTTTTACACTGAGAGAAGATTAAGACAAAACTTGTTTGACATCTAAATTGGTAAGAGAATGTCTGAACGTGTTGTGGGTTTCGACTGCTTGATTAATTAACTTGATTCTCTCTGTAACTGTTTTGTAAGTACATGGGTTTGTTGTTGTTTCATTTTATTATTATTGGTTGTTGCTGGAATGGGAATCAGTTTGCAAGGGTTTGAAATGAATGATTGATAGCCGCAGAGTGGAATGGATTCTCTTACGTCAACGTTTATTTTTTTATTTTTTTATTTTATCGACTGATTCAAAGTCTAAGACGATATCCGGGTCCCGTGTGGCTTGACCAATTTTTGTGTTTTTAAGATCCGGAATCTAATTCCAAAATGACACAGAAATAGATCAAACTGATGCAGACTCCGAGTTCAAATCCCGGTGGGTTTTTTTTTCTTTCAATCTACGGGTCAGCTCGATACAGAAAAGGCTCAGCCCCCGCCCCCCCCCGACCCGGAATGAAGGACAATTCTGACCCGAAAGTTTTGCAAGATTCAAGTGACTATGTTTATGGGTTTCCTGTGCGTGTAAGAAAAATAAGTGAACGGGAAAAATTCCAGAAATTTGGAAACAGAAATTGGAGAAGTTATTCTAGCCTACTTTTGAGATAAGCTGAAATGAATCGACAGGAGTGGCCTGAAAGTAAACTTTGCGGAAGTCGAACCAAAACGGAAAAGGTAATGCATTGATTGTATTTTCGTGTGATATTTATCTTTTCACAGACTCATCTGGGCCTGTTTTGTCGTCGGACTCATGAGTATACTGGTCTTCGCTGTTGTGGATAGCACACAGCGTTTCTTCAATTTCAACGTCTCCAGCATTGTCACTGTCAAATATGTAAATGATCTGATATTTCCAGCCGTAACCATTTGTAATTACAACCTCCTGAGGAAGTCTTACGCCCACGAAATCTTTGGAGACAGCGTATTGGATCCTGGCAGTATCTTCCGTCCAATCAACGAAGCCAATATATCAGACTTGGACGACTGGAATATAACAGACGATTTGATTAAAGGAGCGCACCAAAGGGAATCAATGGTTATTGAGTGTAAATGGCGATCGAGCGTCAACTGCACGTTCCAAAACTTCACTCAAGTGCTGACTGATTTCGGAGTGTGCTATACGTTTAACAATCCAACAGACAAGTTAGCGGCATTGCGTGTACAGGAGACTGGTTATGATAGCGGCTTGTATCTAAGGCTAAACCTTGAGCAGTACGATTATTTCTTCGGATCGAGCAAGGGGGCTGGGTTCAAGGTACTTTTCGTAATATTTTACACAAATCGTAGTGAAACCATCTTTGTTGCCCCCACTAAACTTCAATGCCACGAAACTGAAGCGGGATATGTATGCCCAAGTGCCATGTAAATCGTTGTCGTTAATCATTGAATAAGCTGGGTGTCAGACAAAGATGGCCACTGTTTAGTACCTGTCAATTTTTTATTTTGTATAAGAGATACAACTTCCTAACTTCAGCCACCCCCAAAAAAAAAACAACAACAAGAAACTTTTTTTTAAGTAAGAGTAAAATTTTATCGAAACTTTCCAGATTCACATTTTAAAGGGTTTACTACAAAATTGTACACTGATAATTCAAACAGCCTTCTTTGCTGTCTACAGTTAGCTCATTATTCACTGAACAAGAAAGCATAATCTTGTTAATTGCCTTGCATTTAAACATTGTGTCTACTTACTTCATATAGTGTGTCACTTGTTCTAAACAGGTTCATTTTTAACTACAATTTTTCATTTTTCCCTTTTTTTGGTAATATATAGCAACTTTTCGTGAAGTTGTTTTTAAAATGTTAAAATCATGCTGTTTTTCTTCATAAAATATTGCTGGAGGAACAAAGTAAGAATCGGGTGCACTCTTCAAAATATTTTTAACAGTCTTTTTATTTATACCTTTTCGTTAGCACAAAAATGTGCAACATCTTGTACTCCAAACTATTATTGCATCATAATATCAAAGAAGAGTACGTAAATTCTTTATTTACGATGTATACTTCATTATTGGGAAAGCTGACCCCCAAAAAAGAGTTTATTTGTGGTTCGAGTGG
>CM021530.1:4975533-4985853 GCA_010994315.2 Pisaster ochraceus
AACACAATGCACAATACTTGGAAAACACATGTTCCGGTTCGGCTAGTCCAGCTCTATGCCTTCCTTCATGCTCTATGCTAGCAACAACCATAGAGCTACCGATGCCTACAGCCAATATGAATATGACAGCATATAATAGTGCACAAACCATACATCAATGTCTTCCTCACCCATTGCTGAGTTGCAGATTTAGTTCTATTCTCTATGGTCTTCTTGTACACTACGTGTACAATGTCCAATTAGCAGCACGCCGAATGCGACAACCGAACGTGTTGTTTGTATCCAGCAGACAGTCTTATCACAGGTTTCAACGGGACATTCGTGACCAAATTAAAGCGTATACCAATATAGAGAAAGGCCCCACACTCCTGGACTTCGATCAGACAAAGACAGTCCATTCATGGAGGGAGGTGTTGAGTGCATGCGCATGCAGTGCGTGCGATGGGTCTATAACAGCTTATCTGGCTACCTACCACAAGTGGCGTAACTGGGGGAGGGGGCAGTGGGGCGGGGGCACGAGGGGGGTACGGGGAGCAAGTTTTTTTTACTTTCTGCGGTCTGTATGGAATATTATGGCTACATGAATGTCTAAGCAAAGAGCAAGGGTCTATGGTATAAGTAGTCCTCTTTAATTCAGTTTTATTAAGATAATGAAGTTTTATTATGACAAACTTTTAAACGAGACATTCTATAAAAAAGACAACCAGAGGTTTCGAGTCGTATCTCTCTTTGGCTTTCAATCAAAGGGGCACCGCACTGCCTTCTTCTCCCAAAAGTTTGCTATTGTGGAATTACTCCGTATCCTTTTTAAGAGTTGTTCATATGCACAAAATAGTAAGTAGCGATAAAGAAAAGTCTCACTAGAAATACAACCTGCCGAACAAACGGACGCCAGTTATGGAGTCAAAACTTTGTGGTTCTTTAAAATAGTGGATATAACCACACAGAAACCACACAGGGGACGATGTGAATCATTGTATTCTACTTTTAGTTTTAAAATGTATTTCCAACCATATTCATTTGAAAATAAACGCTTTTCATTGCCCAAAGCGCCCACTCCAAAGGCATTGTGCCCCGTTAAAAACATCGACAATTAAAAATAAATAATAAAGATGTAAATTAACAGACTTAAGACCGTCTTACCTTGGCAAAGTGAAGCTGCAATTTTAGGTGGTTTCAAGATCCTCTTCTCAAGAAGTTGTAGGAGATAACCACTGATCAGATGTTTGTTAAGAGGCGGGTATGACAAGTTGATATTATGAAGTAGTGCCTTGAGGTTATCTTGACAGAAGGAAGAATGGTCCAAGAAAAAAGACTCGTTTCTGAAAGAAAAATATACAGAAATTAAGATTTTAAAAAATGCTCGAAATGAAAGAGTTATTCCTTTAAGTTAAATGTTTATCTTTGACTTATCTTTTATTATCTTGGTGTTTTTTTTATCGACAGATTGAACCCTTTGATTATGGGGAAATAAACTTCTCCTCAGTCTAGTCTTCTCCATATCTATTCTATTTTTTGTTATTACTTTTTTGTATATCTTGAGTGTAATTATATTGAACTTGTGGAGAGAAATAAAGTAATAATATTACAACAATAACTAACAGTTACTTGGCTGTAACCCGAGGCCTTGACTCTCTACCTCGGATAGTTTTATAATTATTCACAAACAGCCTTCATGTTTTCAATATACCACATCATAAACCCCTCAAAAAAACGTTTTTATTAAACCTCTATTACAGATCTATAAATGTTATTTACTTGACGATATTCTCGAGTTTGCTGGCCAATAGCGAATCTCCCTCGTCCGTACCACGTTGCAGCCCCTTCAGCTCTTTACTCCATTCGTAAAAGGGCATCATTCGAAATGGGTACCCTAAATCTCTCGCCCATTGAAACAAAGACCTATAAAAGAAAGAGTATACAGACAAAGGGATCAACAGTATCGTACAATGGGAGACTTTTGAGACAATCGCGGGCGTCCCACTCACCACTCCTTTTCAATGGGGGTGCGCTACACTAAAAAATAGACAAACATATCATGCGCCAAACTAACTATCAATTTTTTGTAAACCCACAGTTACTTTTAAATAATAACGTTTTGGGGGTCATGCAATTAATAGATTGTGTAAATATGTGTACACATTTCTTCTGAAAGTGCCCTTTTTTGAAGAAGATTGTGACTTGATAATGTTTTGAAGCTGGTAACGTCATGTTGTACTTTATGAACGAAATTCGCGTTGTTTGGTTATTAATTGTTTTGTTCATGTCACCGTAATTCGAAAGCAATATTTTTGTTATGCCCTTGTATTTGCACAATGGGTTGGGCATACTCAAAATGATACTCAGCTGTACTTCTTCCAATAAAGTCATCAAGTCGGCATTTGATGGTATTTGATGTATTTTGTTGAAAAAATGCCTTTGTGATAACCTTTGTGGTTCAGTTATGGACCATTATATTTTTAGGGACCATTGTCAACAAGCTTTACTTCTTAATGGATCCCTCGATCCCATTTACTTTCTCCTTATCTCTATGATTTCAGATGCACATATGTAACTTTTTGTGCTTTACTGTGGAATAAATAAACCTGAAATCTTAAGGTGGTGTTTTTTCTTGTATACCACAACCCAATGAACATACAAGGGTGAACAAAGTTAGTCATTTCTAATTGATTGACTGGACCCACCTGCAGTGTAGAGGCTGTGGGTGCACCAGGTGAAAAACCTTCCCAACCCCAAGCATTAGATTCTGGCTCACTTTGACAATGATCCGACTCGAAAAGTCCACGGGTGTCATCTCCACCATCCAGTTCACATCGGGTGCTGAGAGGGTCCGGAAGCATCCTTGTAGGGTCAGGAGGTTGGAGTCAGATGGGTTCCAACTAGAGGTCTTGGAGTCACCAGAGAGGTTCCCTGGGGAGAATCGTAAATTAGGGTCAAGACAAGGGGGCATTCGAAATAATCAGGTTGTGTGACTAGGTGGGTCAACAGAAATAGCTCAAAAACCAAAATTCGTTTTCAATTAAATTAATATAGAAGAAAGCAAACACTTAAAAGCTGTGTGTTTGGCAATTTTCCCTTCTGTTTCAACTGCAGATGTGCAGGCTGGAAGCCGGGAAAAGCCAGTGAAAACTCCTGAGCTGGGAGAACAATGAGAGTAAAATAATCTGCTTTATTTGAGGCATCAGTGTTGAACTATAAACGTTATATTGAACAACTGGTAAATATTTAAAACCCAAAATTTCGGGTGGTTTGGTGGCCGGGTCAATACTATTTCGAGAAATTTGATTGTAACTTTGATTACTCTGAACGGCCTTAGTTCAAATAGGTCGTCATGGATAACCTGGAGTAGGTACACGTGACAATGATTGTTTACAAAATCCGTATTTCAATTGTCAGTAGTGTTAGATGAAAATAAATTATAAAATTTATTAATTAAACAAACAAATCAGCTTAACTTAACACAGGCAATAACAGGACATGTAAATAGCACACTGAGAGATTAAAGGAAAATAACTGTTAGTAGTGAAACATTGCAAAACAAACCCTCTTAACCTAGGCCTATATGGAAAAAAGCTTGTCAGCATCTGCTGACAACGTACAGCGGAGTTGCAACCAAACAGGTCCCCCGCTGGGGGTTGAGGGAAAAAATTAACAAAGTTCTTTATTTATTGACCATTAGCTGTTTAAAACAATAGACAGGTCAAATTTAATGCATACTTACCAAGGCGGTATATGACCACTGGCAAACCCCTGGACTTAGCTCGTTGGACCAGCTGCTCACTAACCCATTTACTCTGGCTGTAACCATCGTTCAGTTGATCACTGTATGTAGACATATCAGCATCTTCGGTACATTGCTTGACATCCACTGGAAAGACTGAATTTGTGCTGTTCAGACGAGCAAGAAAAACATTATAAATGCATTCATGGGCTTGAGAAAATGAGTTTGTTTCGTATGGAATGTCTCTCCTTAAAGAGACACGCTGCCTTAGATTTGGCGATTTATTATGAAATGAATATAGGTTCGAACGATGTTTTGAGTAGAGTATAACGATCCAAACATGTCTCGAAATGGTGTGGTTTTCTTTTTACTTCATGAACTAACACGGTTTGCCATTTTTGTGTGGAGTCAAAATGTTGGGTTGTTTCTTGTTTGCTCATGGAAAGGTGACACTTCAGTCGGGATGTCGGATGATTTGATCCATGTCATTGTCTTACCTGACGTAATGCAATGGTTTGATTTTATTGGTGCAGGCGAAGAGAACGACATTCTGCGTGCCAATCACATTGGCTCCTCGTAGGGCCTCGTACGGGTAGACTAAATTCACATACGCAGCTGCGTGGATCACACTGTCAATCTAAAGTATAAGACGAGTTACCAGATTTTAGAAAAATGGATATCATTTTATTTGGGTATCGCTTCAATGAGTTGGGTACGGCTCAAGTTCGGTTTTGTGAGTAAGCAAAAATGATGGTTTTACATTATGCCATCAAAAGTAGCTAAAATTGCTTGATGTATTACGTCCATGTGCGTGTGTTCCACAAGAGATAGCATGCAGTCAAGAGGCTGATTCATTTTGGGTTGAGAAATACAGACTCTGACCTGAATTCAGACTTGTTTTTAAAGGCAAAGTGTACCTTTGGTTTTTGGAACCTTCGATTGTTTTAATCCTATACAAATGTAGATATATACAATAAAACTAACCGGTGAAAAATTCATTTCAAAACGTGATCGCGTTTTTGAGATATCGCCGAAAATCTGGAGCAAATTTTGTCGACGCAGGATCAGAAGGATAATCCCAAAAAGGAATACACAATCTGAGAAACGTAATAACTGACAGTAACGTTTCTCAGATTCAAATTCTGGGGGCATAAAAACTGGTATTTTATTATATAACCACATGACTTCAAAGTTAAATATTTCTCAAAATGCTTTATACTATCGAAAGCTGATGTAGGCTTCTAGCCAAAAAGTTTTTTGCCACTGATTTTAAGAGTGATTACCAAACGTAAATACCTTCCTGAAAGGAAACACGGTTAAGAATGCAAGAGAAATTAAATAATAATTATAGCATTGGGTAATATTAATGCCCTGGGCTTCTTGGTCGATATTACTCAAAATAATTATGTTATGTTAACAAAGCAATGTTCAATTCAATTACACTTATTTCTACGCGGAATATCTCTTTAGATATTGTAAATTAATGTTTTCTTAAGGATGTATCTATCAAAGATGGCACCCTGGGCTCCTTGTTTTATCATGTTTTCCATATTTACCTCAAAAGAAAGATAAGTGTAATCTTCTTCAATCATGCCGAGCTTGATCAGGGAAACATCACCTGTAAGGAAGAAAAATGTCTTCATCTTTGTGTGTCCTAAGTTTACATGATACCAAACTTGGTCTAGAAAAGGACCCGGTCGGTCTTCATGCCTACCAAATGACTCCCTGTGACCACTTTTTGAAAAGCAGTGGTAGATAATTTGCAATAGATTTTGTTAAGTGCTGCGTGCACTCTAAAATCTACCAGGTCAGAATTGGCCAAGATAACGGGTCACGGGGGCTCAACCCATTTCGGGTCAGTATGACCAGGGGTCGATTTCACAAAGATTTAAGATTGATCTGAACTGTTTTTCAATCTTAATTGCTAAGCAAAGTCTGATGTCAAAATACAAAACCACTACGGTGACATCGGCAACTCAACTGAGTCTTAGTACTTTGTAAAATCTAACCCTGGTTTATGTGTCAAACTGACGCAAAACTGTGTCAAACTGACTCAGAATCTGAAAAAAAAATCGATTGTTTTACCAGTTTGGGGGTCAGCAAGACCCAGAAATGGCTCACTACCCCAATATGGCCTTTAAATTTGGGTCAATTCTGACCGGGAGATTTTAGAGTGTACTTTTTGGTCCTACCTGTTATTGCTGTAACTCTCTTGTTGAACTCGTCCACCAGGTCACATTCCTGTGCGGTTTCGTCGGGTCCATCATGTGTACTGTCAATGAGTCTGTATTGTTTCATCGTTTGAAGAAGCCGTTCTTTTCCACTCTGATCTGGGGCTTCTTTCACGAGACAGTACACGTGATTCTAGAATGAAATGAAGTTTGTGCTGTAATGTAGGGGAAGTTTGGTCATGATGTAATAATGATGGCGCCCTTTGTGATGTGACGGCAAGCGCGCACGCGTATAGTAACGGGGTTAGAGTTCATGAAATAGAGAAGGCATGCAGCCAATAAACCCTCTATAAACATGGCGACAGTCCTGCTATAATGCTTCGCCCATCACGATGAAGACTACGTATGGTTATATGAGTAAATGATTTAGAATCAAACTGTGAAGTAAAATTTCCGTTTATACTCACTTGTGTGTTGGCCAAGAGATCCCTCAGTAAATAAACGCCAAGGAAACCTGTTGCGCCTGTTAGCAGGACCCTGCCGGCGCGCCATCGATTACCATAAGTGATGGAGCGCCAAAAGGCTCGTAATTGCATATCAATGCTCACGATACCTTGATCGTGTTGCTCCACTTCCTGGTGAAGATCCAAGACAAGTTGTGAACTGAAAGAGAATGTCAAATCATGTTGGTTTGAACAAAGAATATTGGCTATCAGAGCGGGACTAGAGCCTGCGACCTCTGGAACAACGTGCCGGCACGCTTTACAAACTGAGCTATCTGGCCCTAATGTTGGCGGGTCTACCTATTTTGTCAATATATTTTTACGGGAATGTCAAATCTTTAGAGGTAGCCGTCTATGGCATATTCCCCTTTGCAAGAACAGTGTTAACTACTGTAGCCTTTGAATGTATACGAACAGAAACAGACTTGACATCCTTGTTGCATGGCCAAATGCGCATGATTGGCACGCAAAAGATTCTCGGTAGAAATCCGATTCCAAGCAACACCTGCATCCATCATGGCGGCCGCGCTGATTTCAAAGCAATGTGGTACTCTACTATAAAACCTGGCGTGTTACATGTACACTACAACATGGTGTCCACCTTTTAGCTTGGTTCTACTCGGTTCCCCGAGATGCATTGAGGTAAATGTTTTTTCGATGGCGCTTGTTCATATTATTATGTTGGGCTATTTACCTTCTGGTTGGAAGTTTGACCACCAAGAAGAGGCCAAGTCCAAATAATTAAGTTCGGTTGCAGCTATTAATAAAACTCGGAAAAAATAGACCATTGACTATGGCTTTACAACAAGTGGATTTTTATCCGTTTCGTTGACAACGATGTGTACCATCAAGACATTCTCACTGTCTACTTTAACAAGAGGTTATTTTCTAAGTTTCTATCACACTCTGAATGTTTTCATGATTGTACACGGGGCTTGACTTTAACTGTTCCTTGTCAGTGACTAGCCAGCAGGACCGGTTTAATAGCTTGGCATTTTACAACCCCATCAGCTTCTGCACTTGTACATAATCATCATTAAACAGGGGTGGTTTTTATAATACAACACTGAACCATCCAGCCGCACCACTTGGGGTGTATTTTGAAACGTCCTCTGGTGATCGTTTCTGGCCTGCGGACCAATGAGAACGCCGGTGTAAGAAACAAAACCGACCCTACCTTTTGTCCGTTTCGTGTCCTTTGGCTTTTGAATCAATGAGAGATGACATCTGAGTTACGGTGGAGTGAATGAACAACTCTCGGACGGTCATCTCGACATCAAAGCCTTCTTTGATTTGAGTAAGAAGACGAGCAGCCAGCAAGGAGTGACTGGAGAAACAAATAGGAAGAAAATATAACATTAAGGGAAGAACGAATACAGGAAAAATCCAGTTGGAACGAATCTCTTTTTTTCTCTCAAAAGTTACTGATTTTGCTTGGAAACAAGCAATGGTCTGTATAGCAGAAGACGTACATCATAGAATGAAGCATTGTTTCTCATAGATGCCACTCACCCTCCAAGATCAAAGAAGCTTTCTTGAGCATCCACATAATCAAGTCTCAGCATCTCTCTCCACATTCCGGCAATCTTCACTTCTGTCTCCGTAGATGGCTTGCCTTGGTCTGCATTTGATGGCCCAGTATTGTCACTGATTGGATCATACTCAGGAAGAGCTTTCTTGTCTAGTTTACCGGAGGACGGTAAAATTGGCATGCTGCAATAGGGGAAAACAGTTTAGACTTATTAATAAAGATATTTTGCAATACCGTGTATTTGAGTTTGTGCTCGACGTTTAACAAATTTGTCCACTGATCTACCACTCAAAAATATATGAAAATGGGGATTAGACTTTGTCAGCCAATCACATTTTTTTCATTTTCGGATGGGGCGGGGCTAGCCTTTGAAAGACTGATGTTCCGTTTATAGGGGGTAGGGACAGAGGAAACCGGGCCGTAGCAAATTCAACCAAATTCGCCCCATGAAGCGACTGCCCGTTTCAGGTAAAGGCCTATACTTTGTAGTTAAATAAACAGAGGAAATGGTCAACCATAAGTAACTTCACACATTGGTATTATGTTTTTAAGTTTTCTATGAAATTATACTTTTAAAGAAAAAAGAGGAAATCAGCTTATCGGCTGAAAAGTTACAATTGGTGCTCGATATGGGGGGGTACTTCTGTACAAGAGAAACATGGTGTGTTAAGGTATGGGGACATTGGGGATACCCTCTGCCCCATTATATTATCGGGCATGGTATAATACCTTGCTAGGAACACCATGTGAGCGGGTACCATAAATCCGGGTATCCTAGTCTTCAACGCTGCCCGTACGTCTTTCTTGGTGGTGGCTTGCTCCGCTGGTACGATGTAAGCAACAAGATATTTATCATCACCCTCAGCTCCTTTGACTAAGACGGCACAAGCATTGACGAGGGGTAAGGCTAGTAGAGCTGCTTCTACGGCCTGGTGGATAACATAACAATTTAAAGATTCGAAACTCCCTTGCAGGTGTATTATAATCATGTTTTGGAAGAGTGCATTCATTTCAATCCTGCTCTATATTTCAATACACTACCCAACCAACCAAACTGTGAAAACTTTATCAACGAAAAATAGTATTAGCTGTTGCAACCTGCTTACCAACCAAAAGTACCCAAGGTATAAAAGCAAAACAAATTAGTTATAGTGGCCTGACGTATCGACCCTACCAGAGTATTTCTCGACGGCTAAAACTTTATCAACGAACCTCGTTTTGGGAAAAACAACTAACAGTTGAGATTTTGGAGGGAATTTCTCTACGTTTACACGGGTTAGTGTTTTTCAACTGCCGCAATCGACATTAGCAAACGGTGAACAAGAGGCTCCCGATTGGACGCAAGCTATATCCTCTCTATTTTGATTTGAACGGTACCTGTATCTCTATGCTGTATCCTCGTATTTTCACCATGGTGTCGCATCGTCCGCATATCTCCAGGTTCCCATTGGATAAGAGATATCCCCAATCACCTGATCTGTACAACCTGTCTCCTACACACTCGGGTACATTGGCAGGGCGGGGTGTGAATCTCTTGGCATTCATCTCTGGTCGATTCAGGTAACCACGAGCAAGACCGGCGCCTCCAACAAATATCTGCGCTCGGGAAAATTAGAGAGATTGTTAATCAAATAGTTGTTTTCATAAAGACAATCAGAGCATAATGAACGAAACGTCGAGCTGTTACCATCGGTTATTTATCGATGGTAACAATGCCCCGGTGTTGATGGCATGGTGGACAATCCAACGCGCACAACCGCCCACGTGACCCCTGAGAAAGGGGGTGTTGGTGCAGTAATAGGCCTATACCCATTGAGACAAGACTAGAGGTTATTTTTCAGATACACTGCAACTCATTATACATAAATTATTAGTATGGTTTTACGAGCGGAAACAAATGAAACATTTCAAAGTGACAGACCAAAAGAAAAAAACGTAAAAGAAGAGATTATACCGGATGGGCAAACTCTGCCCAGTCGAGAAAAACAATTAAATGGAAGACAAAAAGGGGCAAGAAAACGTCAGCATGGCAGAATAGTTTAATTTAGAGCACATTTCAGTGAAGAAAAAAATGAAAGAAAAGTATCATTCATCGTAACCGTTTAACTATTTTTGTAAGGTTTTTTGTTTAAGTCTTTGAATAAATACCTCGCCTGGTGAGCCAACAGGCTGAACTTCCATATCATCATTTAATATGATCACGTGCATACCAGGTAGAAGTTTACCAACGGGACAAAACTTCTGCGTCTTTCCTTTGACCCCTGATTCCTATAGGATGTGAAGAACAAAAATTATGAATATAACAACAAATATGTTTCTAGAGTGCCAACAGATATGATAAAACTGAAAGTTTTTAGATTGTTGATGAATTATAAATTGGACCTGTTATGGTAA
>CM021530.1:4986853-5010946 GCA_010994315.2 Pisaster ochraceus
TTTCAGAGCTTTTGCGATGTCCACGTCTTCAGTTTCGAACACGGTGTCCAGGAGAGATGGCGTGAACAACATTCTGGTTATAGAATGTCTGTCCAGAAATGCGAGGAGAAGGGCGGGGTCGTAGATGACGTGGTCAGGGATGATGTAGAGTGGATATCCTGGGGAGAGATGAAAAGGAGTAAAAGGAAATAATTTATATCTGTTCGTAAGATCGTGATAATATCTGTTCGTAAGTGTGACGTAATTCTACTGCAAGCCACGCCCACTTCACGCAAGCTGGTTCCAACGATTACCACCAGAAGAAGACCCATTGCATTGAGCTAGTATTTGCATGAAATGTATGTAAGAAAAGTTTAATAATTGGACTTGGATTTTACATACTTTCTTCAAAGACGTGAGATCTTCTCAGATTTACAAGCTTCTGTCATAAAAAAAATGCCTCTTGAATGATGAAACGGTTGATTGTCTTGGTGCCGAAGTGACGAAAACTTTGGGCGTGTAACAGATGCGCCCGCATTTGTGGCGTAATAGCTCACCATCAGGACCATGATTAGAGGTGCTATGGGGAGGGGTCGAGTCAAAGGGGCAGCGAAGGGTTACGACTCGAGGTGGAGTGGGGTTGAGTTCACAGATGAAGTCATTTCGACCGTATAGGCGGATGATCGGGTCGGGTACATGGACAGCAGATTGGCGGAATTCAATGGAGGCGTTTCGATGTCAAAGACTAATAGTGAAAAGGCGGGGCTTGAGTTGGACGAGATGGAATGGGATTCAAATACGTACATTTGAGATGGTTGAAGAAGAGTTCCTCATGAACAGACATAACACTTTACCTTTAAGCAGTGGTCTCATCATCTCCCAGATGAAGAAGACGTGACAAGCAATCCTGTCTCCATCTTGAAATGGATAATTGACGTGACGCCAGTGATAAGAGAAAACTGCTGCGCGGTGAAGACACATAATCCCTGTAGCCAAAGACAACAATTTTTATCGTAAAAACTTCTCAATACATGTAATGTACAGTAAGTTTTACAGATAATGCAGTTTGTTTAAAGATAATACATGTAGATATGTGGTTGTCATTGCACATCATTGTCCCATTGTCTGTAAAGGCGTTTATTGGTAGTCTTGTGTCAAGGCGTATACCCGGTGTAATTTTTATAATAAGGGGGAGGTCGCAGATGCAGGTTGACTTGGTAAAGAGCCCTTTGCATATGAACACGGAGGCTAGATTCCTATGAGTTGCTGTAACCCCAGCTAAACAGTTTGATTGACCTTTGATTTTTCGAGAGGGGAACACTGTCGTAAAAATATTACTTTCAGTACACTCTAAAAACTCCTGAGTTAGAATTGACCCGAATCCCGGGCCCCGGAGGGCCTGACCCTACTCTGGCTGGGTCAGGCTGGCTGACCCTACTCTGGCTGGGTCAGACTGACCCGGAAGCTGTTTAAAAGACGGGATTTTAGCTAAGCTGCGTCAGTTTGTTATGTTGACACACAATCCGGGTCACACAGACCCAGCAATGGGTCAGGTCTCCAAAGCAACACACACCTTTTGGTTTTCCTGTGGTTCCGGATGAGTAAGCTACGAATGCTAAATTATCCAGATTGACTTTGGCGCACATTGAGACATCAAGACCGCGAGCAGAATTGTCCTTCTTGAATCTCTCATACCAATCTCCACCCAGTATCGTCACGTCTTTAGCTCCTGTAGTTATATAATAAGTAGTCCGAAATTATCCTCTGAAGGAAGTTTAAGTTTGTGGTGAATGCTCTCAGTGAACGAATCAAAGTTAGGAATTCATAGAAAATAACTTCCTATCTATCAATGTTTCAAAATGAAAAAAGATAAAAACTAATATATAGTTTTTATTTCATCAAAGCCGTACATGCTCCATATCCACAATGGCTTTTTCGATCAGACCGTGTATAAATGTATATTTGTTTTTCGGGGTTTTTTTGTGGGTGAGTTTGAAGTGACATTCAAACCGAGGGCGTACAACAAAAGGAACAATTAGGTCCACGATTGCTATCACAAAGGAAAACAATGGCGTCCATACTTGTCAGGACAAAGAGTTGAACAAAAGGGGTACACGATTGGAGGTCATTACACACTTGTGGGGGCGTTAGTGGGCGTGGTATTAGTTGTCAAGTTTTGTGGTTGTCACCTCCTCCTCTTTGCTACTTACTCTAAGCTATTTTGTAAATTTGTATCTGTAAATATTCAATTTCTCAGTCATAGTTATCATTAAGTAATTTTATTGCGTTGACTTTTTGAGAAAAAAAACTAAATAGCACTTTCTTTCTTTTTACTTTCCCGTTAAAAAAGGAACCATTTAACTATTTCTACTGACAAAAAGTGTGGGTTTTTTTACATGAGAAATGTATTTAATACCCTGAAGTCTTGGTTGAAGATCCTTGAAGGTGATGACAGAGATTGGTTTAGCATCATCTAAGATGTCATCAAGTAGAGCCTGGGGATATGAGATGTCAAGCGGCAAGTACGCTCCACCTGTTGGATCAAATAATGCAGGGAGGAAATGTTGGTTATTTTGTTCTGCCCATACATGTTTGTTTGCTGACATTTTCTGAAGAGGATTGGTTCACCTTCGATGATGAAGACATTGTACTTATTCCTTCATTCGTGGAAGCTTCGATCTATGCACAACATAAAGTCCGAAAGTCCAGCTTGAATATTTGACATCATTTGGTGTAATGATTAACTAGCCTGTTGAACAAAGCACAAGTCCACCGTGCAAGAGAGTGGAGATATTTACAACCAATGATTAGACAGCTGGTAAACAAAGATGAGTCAGTGGTTTAGTCGTGTAATCCTATTGTGCTTTTATTATTATTATTTTTTACATGTTGTGTTGAAAATTACCTTGTTGGATGATCCTTATCACTGAATCAAACAATAATAAACAGATATAGATTTAGGAAAAGAGGAAAACAGGGGGAAAGAAAAGGAGACCAGGAAGGCACGCACGTCATTTCTGACAATATTTCAACGCCTGCTCGGAGATAGTGAAGGCACGCTGCGGCAAGACCAAATCGCAACACTTGCCCAAGATTACAGTAATTAGAAAAGAAGTTTGTAGTCGTCTGCCTCCCCGCAGCCGAATGGAGATGATGATGATGACGATGACAATGAACTAGATTAACTCAGACTGCACTCGTTCATAAACAAACATCATCTGTATCAAAATTATAATTTTACTGCAATTAAAAAAAACGGCTTTTCCCCAACCGAAACTAAACTACTACTCAGTAGAGAATTGCATCAATAGTTTTCCGACATGAAGAGAAGAAACGTTACCTGCTTTGAGGATCGCTATGTAAGCAACTGGATACTCAAGACATTTCTCTAGATAAATTCCCACCATCGAGTCACCCACAACTCCCTTCCCACGAAGATGAGTCGCTAAGACGTCTGTGATATCATCCAGCTCCTTGTATGTCAACGTTTTCCCATCATCGTTTACTACAGCAATATTCTCCGGAGAGCTCTTGGCCTGCCTCCTGAAGATGTCGTGAAGACATCCCAGTTTTTCGTATTCCATCTTGACTTATTTTGGATGCAGCGTGTCTATACACTGTGTTCCCAGCTAGAGTCGCAAGCAGCAGTGATCACGAACAGCTAC
This sequence comes from Pisaster ochraceus, assembly GCA_010994315.2. Classification (NCBI taxonomy): domain Eukaryota; kingdom Metazoa; phylum Echinodermata; class Asteroidea; order Forcipulatida; family Asteriidae; genus Pisaster; species Pisaster ochraceus. Next base: position 4,990,498 of record CM021530.1, read on the forward strand.
TGCAGCTGTGATGTATTCAATAGTTCTACAAACAAAGTCTGCGATTTGACTGTCGTACTACGACTGGGCAGAGAACCAACATTGATCGTTGGAATAACTAGTCTGTATACAGAGAAGATTACATCATAATACTGCAAAGATAAATTAGCTTTAAAGCATTCTTTGACATGGTAGGATTCCAGGGCGATCACTCGGCATGAAACTTATTTGGTTTTGTTATTTATCTATTGAATTTAGATATAGGGCAAGAGTGGAAAGTCCAGAGGTTTGTGCGTGGTTTGTGTGTGTAGCGAGAAACACATGAATGGAAAACTTTAGGTTCTGATCTTATCCAAAACATCGTTTGTGATGTTTTTCAGTGCCTGCTTGTAAGATAAATATTTATCGAACGTTGTTAAAGTTTCGTTTTAAATGATTTTATTCGTTCAACTGTATGCTGACGAGGCGGGCGGACACCAGTTTACCAACCCCCCTTTCCCCCTACCATATCTGAAACATTCTGTGCCTCGGGAAAATAATGAAGATTGAAGATAGTAAAAGGCGATTTGTTTTGGCAGATTTGACCTGAAAGTTTAGATTTAACTTATAATATAAATAGTTATTTTCATAGATTCGAGAAAGTTATAAGCTTCCACTTGCACGAAAAAAAGAAGATAAAGTATGTTAAAACAAAACATTAATTGCTAATTATCTCACTTCCATCAGCCATGTACAATCAATCCTGCGTGTTACGTGTATTGTGTTCATTGTCAGTGGTATTATGTGAACATTGGTGTAAGCTTATGTTTTTCATTTTGGTACAGCGTCATCGATCAAATTTTAAAATTCTGAAACAAATTCTTGACGGCGAAAATCAGGCCACGTAAGTACAAATAGCTCCCTGTTGGCAAACCAACTAATACCTCTCAAGCGTACACAGAAATTGGCAACAAGCTTCGATATGGCCGGGAGCTGGATGTTGTGTCTGAAACAGCTCGGATATTTTAAAGACCAGATACCTCCTTTAAGTTACAAGTCAAACATCAAACAAACAAAATCCCAACACGTCGTATCGTAACCAGCAAGTTATGCGTACAATAAATAGGCTCGTGTAACACTGCCGAATAATGTTGGAATTTAGACTTTGGCATTAACCATGTAGATCATGCATACACCAACTACACTATAGTTTATGTGATGGCGTCATGCACCTGTTTCCATTGTTATTATTACAGTATTACTTTGGGTCTCGACACTATGACTTCACATCAATAGAACAAAAAATATTTATTTGAAGTGTGAAAAATAGTATTCGCTGTTGCAAACTGCTTACCACTCAAAAGAACCTATGGTATAAATGCAAAAAAATAGTTAGTGGTCTGACGTTTCGACCCTGAGTATTGTAAAAAAAAATGTTTTAAGTGGAGACGGGGGGGGGGGTGGTGGGTGGGACGACACATACCTTTGAGGCAGGAGAATTTGCCACCCACCCGGCAAATAATGTAGAAAGTTCATCTGATAGCGCCCTCTTTTGAATTCACTTCCTTCGGCCCATTACGTTTGTCGTGTGTGGGCCACGGCCGCGCAAACGGGACCAATAAAGATGTATATTAGATTTCTCTCCTTTTTTTGTTCGAGAAAATGGCGCAAATACTTATTTAGCATAGAAAGGCGTTCTTATTCTGACCATTCCGAAAATGGTGCTCACATTTATTTCGTCTCGTTCTTATAATCCGTTTGTATGCGATGCATAAAATAAATGTCACACGAGGAATCAAAATATAAAAATGCGAACGTTCGCATTTATTTCTTATTATTAAACTTCCATTTATAAATATGACATGAATTCCGTTAGAAATAACCCGAACTGATACAAATTGTACCCCCTCGGTAACATGATCATTACAAAATAACAGCAATGATGTTTAAACCCCTCATCCCTTAAATACACTCTTGAGTCCAAATGTCACTTCTATCTGGAGGTGTAGGGTCAGGAAACCATTTACCTACAACTCACCAGCGTGACCTTGACCTTTGACATTTTCACCCCAAAACAATTAAAGCTTTCCACTCCTCAAGGGGAACCCCACCCAAGCTACAAGTCTAAATGTCACTTCTAACTGGAGTTAGGGTCCGGAAACCATTCACCTATAACTCGCCAACTAACCAATGACTCCAGTCACGAAATACACCCGCCATTTGTTTTGGGCAGTTTTTGTTCATGGTTGGGGGTCATTCTTTCAAATCCTCATATGAAAGTAATAAAACCAACTCCTGTGAACTTTTCCAAACAAACTAGAACAGATGCTCAAGTTTTCAGCAAAGTCATTGTTACAAGTTTTGTAGTGAACTGTGGACTTAATCAGTTTTGGCACAAGTCTTATTCGTTTTTTACAGGCAAGATATTTTGCCCTGAGATGGGGGGGGGTGACAATGTTAAAGAGTACCAGAGGGGCTGACCTATGTATGGTTTAGGCTTTGCTAGGCTTTTCAGGTTATTATATAACACATTTTCTGAGGGAAATCAAAAGTCGAAAACCACATTTAAGTAGGAATAATAGCATGACTGTTTTTAGACCATAAAATCCATAGATTAACCCGACTTGTTAATCCGGACTCGTCGCAGGTTCAAGTCCCGCTGTAGTAATTTTTGTTAAAAGGTAAGGCTAGAGGTCGCAGAATCGATTATGCTTAAAACCTTACCTCCCAATAACTTTATGCTTAAAAATAAAAATTTAAGAAAAAAACTCAAATATATTGGGAAAGAATTGACTAAAAAGAATTGGAATTAAAAGCACATTTCCAACCATCATTAAAATCATTTGGTAATCCAGCGTTTCAAATAAAATAAAACTTAAAAAAAAATAATAAATTCTTCACGTGCGAGTGCCTAAGCTTCTGTTACAGCAGACAGGAGATGGGACTGTGCCTTTATGATAAAAGCGTGGATTTTGGCTCACTGTCAGAGCGTGTTATAAGAAACATATTTGGCTCTAGGGCCATCACAGATTTGTCCTCTGAGAAAAAAAAAGACAGGTAATACAACAAGCAGCCATTTTGAAAGTTTGGAACATTGCTTGTTACTCTACCATTGGGTTTTTTTCTCAAAAATTCAAATCTGTGACAGCCCTGTAGCATGACCTTCTCAAAGTATACTCTCACTTCCACGCTTGTGTCATCGGAGACACAATTCCTCCAAATGTTTCCCCTACCTGCCGTACTATTTGAGAAAACAGTGTTTCAAACCTCAGACATCCAACTGGAGTTTGCCAAAAAAGAAGTGAAAAGAAGAAAGTGACGGGCACAAAAAAAGACTTTGTCCTTTTCAACTTTCGATGGCAAGCTGAAAACCACTAATGAGGAAATCAGCTGATCTAGGCCCAATTTTCATAAAGCCTGTAAGCACAAAAACTTGCCAAGCACAGAAAAATGTTGCTTAGCAGAAACAGGTTACCAGCCAACATGCAATAAAGTTTACACTGTTGCCACTGGTACCCTGCTCATTTCTTGCTAAGTAAAGAAATTTGCTAAGCTTTGTGAAATTGGGCCAAAAGTACGTCTGAAAGTTGTAATGGAACAACATTCTTCAAAAGACTCATTCTTCATGTTCACGGCATACAAGTTATGCATTATTAAGATTATCAGCCTGCCAGTGTATTAGCAAAATAACAGACAGCACGTAGCACCAGTGTTTCAATACCTTGACCTTCATTTTGACCTTTGATAGTGTGAGGCTGATTTATAAGCTTGCTTGTTGTGGGACTGTTTGTGAAAATAAGCATTTGCTTTCCCAAGTGTTTTTTTTGTTTATTTTTTGTTTTGCTTATTGGGTCCTCTACATGTGAGTAGATCTAAAAATAAAATGTAGAATAGTAAAAGAGTACATTCAGACGACGGCGGGTTGTAGAATGAGTTCTGTTATTGATACTCAAACTCATTACCATGCTCGATCTCGAGTAACTTATGTCTGTACGTGCCATATACACGCACCAACATTCACACTCAAAACAAGATACTCGACCACACCTCTGGAGGATAAAATATAAACGGCCATCAAACCCACAATACATCCCCATTAGAGCGCCCTCAATGCCTTTCTCATATCGCCCATTCTGGTCGATGTAACATCATTTGTTTCCTGCTCCACTCGTAGACTAAGAACAATGCGGCGTTGGCGGGGAACGATCGTAGTACACAGGGAGCGAGACCGCTGTAGAGTTTCATAACACCTGTACCAAAATAATTACAGCCACTGATAATTTATAAAATGGGAAAAAAATGGGGGTAATTAGGGGAATGTGTGATTCAAAAAGCTTACTCCGTGCTATTACACAGTCACTATACATTGACAATATGCACATTGACTGAGCCCAATGTCATAGAGCTGCTTAAGCAGAAAATACTGGTTAACAGTTTCCTGCAAACCCAAAATAAGCAGGATATCCGTCACAAATGGTACATGTGGGAATGAAATTTGGGCCGGTTACCTTATTCTGCTAAGCAAAATTTCTTTTTTGCTCACTGCTTAGCTTCATTTAGGTATTAGCAGCTCTGTGAAAATGGGCCCTGGGGTACCGACCGCATCTCTGGCAGCAGCATTCACAAACAGACACCCCTGGAAATTTTGAATCTCCAACAGTCCCCTGAAGGCGACCTTTGGAGACTGAATTTGGTCGACAAACTTTAATCGATTTCTAATCCACGGGGGCACTTCGGAGCAAATAACTTCGCAGGATGCTTACTACAATTATCATCTCTTCATAATGATGAAGCGTTTCGATAAAAGTTTTATAATTTTTTTGTCCAGGGTCATTACCAAAGTATGACTCCACCTTAAAAACACAATACAGATAGACTGAACGATTGACTGACAATCACTTCAAATTGATTTTACCTTCTTTTCTAATAATATCCATGGTCACTCTAAAAAAGCCTGGCATTTTCTCCGTTGCTGACCTGACCTGTATCCTTGATTTGACTAAATCAATAGGATAGATAGCTGTCCATAACCCTGCTCCTGCCATCCCACCACAGATCATCAGACGAAACGGACCTTTTGACCAAATTAACAAAAGAAAGGAAGTTGTCGTCAAAATATCGTTAGAATATAACATTAGAATATAACATATTTAGAAAGGTCAGCACTTTCTAGGCGCAAAGTAGCATTCACATAGGCATACGCCCGCAATCCAGTGGACCTCCAGATCGTTAGGCTGGACCAGGATATTGTGCCAAACTCTATCAACAATCCTACACAAATGAATACGGGCCATGTTCACCTGTTGGAAGAAATACTAATATTCAAGTTGTTAACAAATGTTGGAATGAGAGCTCTCCTCCTTTACCTCACTGAGCTTACTACTCCATACCAGCCTACTTTCACACTCTGTTCCAGCTCAGATACAAGGATTCTCAAAAAAAAATAGACCCTAGAACCGGTTCTTCTCAGAACCACCATCACTAAAAAGAGATCTATCTACATGGTGTCACAGCAAACTTTCTTATGTCTATTATCCTTCCACCATGCAAACCTTCAAGTTTTATTAAACCAAACCCACAACCATTAACCTTTTTACATGAAACCTACTTCATAACCAGAGTTTAAAACCATTAACCTTGCTACGAGAAACTTCATAACCCGAGTTTAAAACCATTAACCTTTTTCTATGAAACCTACTTCATAACCCGAGTTGAAAACCATTAACCTTTTTACAAACATGAAACCTACTTTATAACCCGAGTTTAAAACCATTAACCTTGTTACAAGAAACCTACTTCATAACCTGAGTTGAAAACCATTAACATTTTTACGTGAAACCTGCTTCTTAACCGAAGTTGAAAACCATTCACCTGTTGAAACCTTCATTCTGTTTACATAAAATCTTCTTCATAGCCAGAGTTGAAGAAATCTGAACCGTTCCAATCACACCTAAACTAGAGTACTTACTGAGATCATCTTTACTGGTTCCTTTCGGTGTTAAAACTGTTCTAGAGATCTCATAAGACCCGAAGAAGAAGAAATATCCTGGCATCTCACGCAGCCATGTACTCCCTAGTCCTTGAAACATTCCCCTAAAACCGTCATTTCGAATAATATTTTTTGTGATTTGCCACGGACCTCTGTGAAAAAAATAGAGTGTAAAGTTGACATTATTACTGGGGAAATTGTTTAAGTGAAACACACATGTTTGTGTGTGTGAGGGCCACCAGGGCCCAGTTTCAATAAATATTGCTTACAAAAATCTGCTAAGCAATAATAAGCAGGGAACCAGTCACAAAATGTGTACATGACATTGTATTTTGGCTGGTAACCATTTTCCAGTAAGCCAATTTGTTTTGTGCCAAGTAAAATGTTACGCTTAAGCAGCTTTATGAATCTGGGCCCATTTACCATTGTAATATTGAACTATTTACCTCTCAGCTACTACAGATTTTTTAACATTCAGTCCAATACAATTATTGAAAATGGAATATCCCATTCAAAATAGTATAACACAAAACGAAACAAAATGTTCTTGTGATGTTTCAAGATTTGCTCCATCACTGCTCCTCAATAAGGTTTTCTAGATAATTGGTTACACAAGCTCTGCATGACTACAGTTACATGTACAAGACGCAAACCTAAAATGACCAGATCTTCATAAGCTCAAAACCAAAACAACTTACACTCTCTGTGCGTGCTTCTCAGATGTCTGCATAACCTCAGTCATAGCCTGTAGACGGCATTTGACGAGTTCTGTCGGGCAAAGGACTAAAGACGAGAAGAAACCCGCAACAAAACCCGATGACGCATTCTGGAAAGTGCTTAATTTTTCTATACTCTCCGTTCCCGACACTCGACAGACGAACTTCTGACAAAGACCATAGCATAGGAATAACACTGAAGTCTCCCCCACATTAGCTGCCATGGCAGGCATGGTTCCACGGAATAGACCCGGTATGCCTTCATTCTTTAGGATCTGTCTACAGCACTTGATGGCGCTTGGATAAAGCTGTGGGTACGTCTGGAGCTTCACTTTAACTGTATCAAACGGCTGACCGACTAAAACACACGCTACACCACCTGGGAATTAACCAAAATGATATCATAACTAACAATTGGTCTTTGAATGCTGAGTAGGGTATAGCGTTTACATTGAACTAGTAAAATGAAGGGAGCCAAGTGCACCCTCAGTGTTCTTGGGCCTGATTCAACTTTCTTAATTACATTTCTTTTATAAACTTAAAGATAGTGTCTGCATCTTTTGGACCTTCCCCTCTTCCCTTTAGCTTCCGGCAGGAAGAGAGCACCAAAATGGCATTTCATATGTACATGTATACCAATTTTGACTGGTTAGCACGTCACGGGTTAGTGGGTTAGCAGAGGGTTAGCAGAGAATTTTTGCTTGTGCGTGTGGGTATTGCACATTTCTAGGCATTCTTTGCTTCCACAGCTAGCGCAGAAATGTGGTGCTTGCACAGTAAGCGCAGAACTCGGTGGTAAGCAGAGCCATGAAATTGGGTCTGGGTTGCCCAATGGACACCATGTTATAGTTTATGGTTAAGCCAGGTTTTACACGCTGCGTACCGCATTGCTTCAAATTCAGCCTGCCATGATCATTATTTTCTGGTCATGCCCATTAGGCAGTGTTGTTGACTCGAGTCGGTGACTTGGACTCGAGTCAGACTCAAGACGCCACTTTCAATTGACTTGCGACTTTGTTTGACTTTAGCAAAAATGACTTGTGACTTGACTTGACTTGAGCAAAGACGACTTGCGACTTGACTTGACTTGAGAACAAAATGACTTGGTTACAACACTGCCATTAAGGCATGCATATGGGCTATTGGGTGCCTTCTTGTTTGCTTGTTTTTTGTTTGTTTGTTTGGGGTTTTGGTTTTTGGGGGGTTGTTGTTGTTGTTGTTGTTGTTTTTTTTTTTGGGGGGGGTGTTAAGAGGGCCAAATTAGACAGGTTGGGATAGCACCAAGCTGAAAGCAGCAGCCCTGGAACAATGGGCTGTGGTGGGAGCGGCACCAGTGATTCCAGCGGGGTACATTTAATAAAAATGCTGCTGCTGTCTAATAATAATGATGAAATTAGCCAACACATAAAAGAGAAAATTGATCAGTCCGTTTCAGTCCTTACCTAGAGCACCAGCAGTAAAGTCTACTGTAGCCTGATAAGTTGCAGCCAAGTTACTTCGAGAGGTCGTGGGTCGAAGTTCACTGCTCAATGACCTTGTTCCTTCTTGTATTACGGGCAAGTGTTGCTCTTTGATTGTCTCCATACTGAACTTGAAGAAGGGCTTATTTCTCTCAGCGACTCATTCGATGTACATTGCTTTTGTCTCAAATTAAAATCTGTAAGAAGAACAATACTTTAATTATCTAATTGATTAAATACAGGCCATGGAGCTGATTAATGATAACAATTTAAAATAATGTTCTGTGTTTTTTTGGTGATGATGGTTATTGCTGACAAACATGTCTGAAACTAGAAGTTATGAGGGTTGTTGAAATGATGGCATTTCCACCTTTTATTAACCCTTGGAGTTATAAATAACATGGAGCATCTGGTTTATAAAAACCAAGTATTTATTCTTATCAATTTGTACTTACTGACAGTGACACAAACAGTCACATGACAATCACATGCCAAGGGCAAGGTAAGTCCACTCTGAACCAATCACAAAAAGGCAGAATCTATTATTAACGGAGTATTATGTTTACTGCTACCTGATGCTAGTGTGTGTAGAGTACTAATAATACTCACTAGACACTTAAACTGCTGTATTAATTACCAAGTAATATTCAATTACTAATTAGTCAAAACAGTAGCGCAAAAATTAAACCTGCGCAAGTTTCGAAATTGCGCACAAAAGTTTCAAAATGGAGGACTACTTTTGAGTGATTTGCCCACTGATCTCAGTGGATTTGCCCGGTAACTTAAAATTAAGCGAGCAGCAGGTTTTAAACTTGCGCGAGTATTACTTGCCACTTTGCGTTCAACAAATATTACCGTGCTAAATATTTCAAACTCAGCAGCAAAGTCCAGTTGAAATCAATGTCAAAGACTCATAAAAAGACGAATCACACAAGCGACCTTATAAAAAGTGGAGGGTGGAAAGTACTACGACGAACATGGGCTGAAAGTTGCACGCACTCCTCCTTGTTTGTGTGACCGTGGCGTATGACCATGGAGGTAGGCATTATCGGGTGACACACGAAAGCATTTTTACATCGACCCCATGTGCGCAATCAGTGTGATATGATAATAGAGGGCGCTGTTCATACTGCAACTTTTATTATTCTCATTGAAAAAATGTACTCATTATTTATTTTGCTGTCAACTAGAGCAACACAATTAAATAATAAGTTACTTAGAAGTAGTGAGGGAGAAAATTGTACAAATAGATCTTACACTACATAATAAAACCTCCACGTGATTAATGAAGCAAAATTAAACAACTTTCACGGTTACATTTTAGTTGCAGTGGTTTAAAGTTATTCTAATTTCTATCCTATCAGAGATTTTTTTTACAAGTAATTCTGAATTAAAATCAATCATTTTCTTCAAATGAAGGGCTTCATATCATCCTGGTGACGGGAGATATGCTCTGTATGATCTGATTATAGAGCAATGACAGGAATAACTCTTGATGATAAATAACAAAAGTAGGGCCTATTTGTAGCGTTTTATGTTGGCTTGTAGGATCCTAAGTTTGAGAAGAAAAAGTAGATTGCTAAAAGTATGTTAAGTGTTATTATAAATAATTTTGATGATGATGATGAATGAAAAACAACAACAAAAAAATTAAAAATAATTTCAAAAAAATGAGGTCCCACCGAGAGTTGAACTCGGATCGCGAGATTCAGAGTCTCGAGTGCTAACCATTACACCATGGGGCCGTTCACGCAAACCGGTGAACTATTTTAAATTATAAATAATAGTAATGTATTATTCCACCAAATAAATCATCTGAAATTGTTTCATTATCATTTGTTGACCAGTTTTCACAGATGTATTGTGAGTGCAAGTTCAAGAACTCATTTCTATAATTTATCTCCTTGGAACCTACTTCAATTATAATTGGGATTCACATTCAACACGAATCATAACCATATATGGAAACAGGTGATGTAAGACTTGGCCAATGAAATGCTGGCGATGACAATGGAAATTTACATATGTAATAACCTACCATAAACATTGGGAACAGGTAGGTAGGCGAGGCATTTAACTCATGTACTTCTGTGTATGCAACCGGCGCGCCAGATTGTGTGTTATTTGTGCATGTGACGTAGTGTACGGTACTTCTTGCTAGGTCACAGATCTTTCAGAATTGGGTGTTATGACTAAGAAACTTTGGCAGAGCGACTATGCCTCAAATCTGGCGTTGGAATGTAGAGTTTGGAAGCAAAATGGAAGCTCTTCTCTGCTTATGCTTTGACTGATCTATACACATCTTATGTGGGCATTGTTCATATGAAAGGTAAGGCAAATATTAAGGTAGGATTTTTTGATGTGTGTATTCGCAGGATATTTATCAAAGTTTGTAACAATTGGTACTTCGCACTACTCGTCCAACGCCCATAGAGTTTTGCCGTGTGACTATGTGTCGAGTGGGGTGTGTCATCAATATCACTCGGAAAGTATGTTCAATTGTTGTGAGTGGTGTTGTTGACAATGACAGTGGTTGCACGCAGTGCCATTCAATAAATAAATATAAATAACTGGGGGGTGAACAATTTAAGTGAAGAGGGTAGGCCTGTTTAAAACACTAATGAAGTTAATGAATCTAAAAAGTACTAAATATTTTATAGACTGCTACAAAATTAAAAAAATTATAAATATTATATGTGGATCATTTTGACAGCAATAGCAAAACCTTGGGACATGATGATGAGTTAACTTTTTCATGCCAATGAAAAACCAGATGGTGGATCAGTCCCTGTGACTTAATTCATGTACATGATGTCAATTTATGAATCATGGCTCTGAAATTTCAACAACACATGGCTTTATTTATGACATCGAGATTGCGCTGGGCTGCATCAGATGCAATTCCTTATTATACTCAATCAGGCCTTGTGCTTTTAGCTTTATGTAAAGTAGTTCACTGTGCTGATAAAAACTGTGGGAACCCACACTGTGCATTGTGTTTTCACCCAGGAAGTTGTGGGTAGCCCAGATTTTAAACACGACGTTGTTTTGTCATTAAAATGTAGCTTTATGACGTACAACAACATGTATTGATAGCTCGCGCGATCACAACCAGGTCAAATGAAGTTACATTCATCCTCTAAAAAATAAACAGGTTTCACAACATTGTTATTATTCCCATTTGAAAGGAATAAATATGAGTATTATAAACAAGTAGGTTGCACTGTTTTCATTAGCCCAAAGGGCAAAGTTGATAAGTGGTTTCTACTTGCCCGTAGCAGTTTTTACTATGCAATGTGCAGCTGGCTAGACTGTTAAAGGTACGCCTTTTCACAAGAGCTTGGGACAGGGATTGATCAACTGTAGGATCGGACTTGAGTATCTTCTATTGTAAAAATGGATCTGGTGTCATAGAGAATATAACGCTGGCAAACTCTTCTCTTTACGCTATTTAAAAAATTTGATATTGCTTAATTTTCATCTAAAAGGTGTTAGTTTGCAGTTATTTAGTTTTTTCCGTTGAATGTTGTGAATAGTACTGTCATAGAATGAGTATGATTCATATTACATGTAACTCACATACAGGTTAAGATACCAAATTAAAAAATATTTAAAAAATATATATAATTTTGTTGATGTCCAGCCATCTGTAATAGGTTTTAGACTGTTTAGTTCTGACAGAATTTTTTTCAAATATTTTGTTAGATTTCACTTCGAGTAATAAAAATGCAAGGGAAACTGACTGGATACAAAACAATGGTTAAATCGTTAAACAACGGGTGTGGTCCCTGGCTATAGAGGTTACAGGTTTATTGGTTTCTGCATGGCACCCTGGAACCATGGAGATAGATGTAGATTAATTGTACCTCCATTTCCGAACAAAGGTATTGAAAAAAAAAGGGAGATAGTCTGAGTCAACATTATTAGGGGTAGATGGCTGACTGTAAGCAAGATATAGCCAGACTGCGTGGGGTAAAAAAAATTGTAAACATTTAAAATCATGTTGAAAATTTTTAAAATAGAACTGTGGAAATTTGGTAATGACATTTAAACCTTTTGACCCGCTGAACTTTGACATTTCTATTTGTAACTGACACAATTGAGAGAAGTTGTGATCATAGAGGAAGGTGTGTGATCGACACCCTTGATAGGGAGAAGAGGGTACCCATCGGGGTAAAGGTACTACCTCAATTAGGATAGATTTAGCGACAGAGATGACCCTGAATGCATTGTCATCCCATTGATATCATTTTTGTACCAGCTTTAACCCTAGTTGTACAATGTACATGATGTATGCAGTATTCCTCTATAGTTTAGTGAATATCCTTGATTCTGCACTTGACTTGTGAATGTTGCATTTGATGCTCCATATGTGACATGGTGTACCACCCTTTTAATTGTTTCCTCATTCTGTGAATCTTCCAGGAATTCTCTAGTCTAGTGGACTTTAGGGAGGGGTACTTTTGCACAAGACGATAAGAGTGTGTTAAAAGTGTGGGAACATAGTGGGGGGGGGAACACCCTCTGCCACATATTGGCCATGGTAACGAATGTTGGATTAAGGGATTCAGTGGTGAGCTGAGCTCGCCAGCTAAAATCCACATGGTGTTCATTTTGTATGATTGTCTACACTTCGAGTTCTGCTTCACACTTGAGTGCTCTACTCACACACATTGAACCAGATGGGGTTTCCATATTGTCTGCCTCATATATTCCCGGGTTTTCAACCCATTATTATCATCACGGTCATCCGAGCTGACCAGTCCCTTTATTGTATGTACACATGGAGCAATATATGCACCATTCATCACAGTACAGTCACAGTGTACGATGACTCATTGACTGTCACTGCGATACAGTATTCTACAACCAAGATGAGGTCATGAGTGTGACTGTCTGCTAAAGGAATATCCCTTGTCAGGCCACATCAACATTCTACACAATTCTTTCTTAGGGAACGGTTCACGGAGAAAGCTTGTCCGACCATCTCAAGTCCGTTTTTTTGTTTTTTGTATTAGTACATGAAGTGTGAAACCAAAGTGTGATTTCTAGCAAGCTAATTTGACAAGGATAATGCATCAAATGTTATGAGTTGTTTCCATTGTGTGAATGGGTAAGTTTTGTTAATACTCTTAGTCTTAATAATACACGTGTGTGCAAGACTGGAATTTTGACCGTAGACTCGTGTACGTGCAGAGTGCAGACTGAGCTGTCAGTACATGGTTGAAAGTTTGCTTTAATAAATCAGCATTGCATTGTCAGTTTCCAAGAATTTATGGTAAGCCAGTTATACTTCAGGTCAGATAGTGGAGTGGACTGCTTCATGGGAGCTCCAGTGTAAATTCATGTAACAATATGTTGTTTTTGTCTGCATGGTCTGAAACTGAGTTGTGAGTTTTAAAATTGTGATCAGCTTTAATTGGTATGACCCCGAAAAGAAATAGTGTAATTTTGTATCCGAAAAACCTAATTTGCTAAGATTGGTAACAAGCATGCTGCGAAAATATTTCGTCTGAAGCAAGTGCCGCTGTTGATATAGTATTCATTAAAAGTATGTCAACAAATTTGAATCTTAAAAGATAGCCAGCAGGTAATTTGTTGATATTTTCATGTGTCTGTTAATGCTGCCCCTCAATTTCCTCCAGTGGTGCAGTTTGTACCCGCTGTCACCTCGCTAAACATTGACGGATCCAACAGCCTTGATGAAAATGCCGACGTTAGTTTTTTGCTGTTTTCTCAACTAGTACAGCAGACTCTTATTTCAAATAAAAAACTTTACATGTGACTTTTATTGTTTACTGTCTAGATAATTTTTCCATTAAATTAGCATCATGTTGACCTTAATTGACCTTTAAAGGGGGCTGACATTGTGTTGTCAAGATCATTGCAGCAGACATGTGGCTGTCAGTGTCACAACATGCGTCGCCATTCAGTGATGGCCAGCGCGGGCAGTAACTTGGTTAAAAATCATAATTTCATGTCATTAGCCACTGGACTGCATGGTGCTATGATCACAATGACAGTCCTCCTTAAATATAATATAGAGTCACCGATTATCAGAATTCTCAGAATGTGATCACTAGCGTCTAGAATTCTAAAGTTCCAAAGTTGCTAAATTCCCTTCATTGTGTTCTGGTCATGGCCGTTTAAATGTTTGAGAGACTTTCTGATGAGTGTGCCCCATAGCGCATAGGATGAAATCCCAGATCTGTGTCAAATTGAAAAACACGTCGTGCATTTACATTGACATATTTTACGCCACCTATGAAGATGTTGTTGTGGGTGGAGAAAAATTTACTCACTATTTCTACCATTTTTTACGTACCTGATGAATACAAGTGATTTCTTGTAAACAACTATTTCATAAAAACATTTAAACTGAATTCTTTTCCGTTCCAATTCAGTGACTTTTGACTTTCATGCTTGCTGCACACTTACCGAAAGTGGGCATTCTTTACAAATGACTGTATTATGGCTTTGATGAAAAGTATTTTATTTTTAATTTGTGGCATGTTGTGGTTGAGCAGTCTAGTGCACTGGACTCAAATTCAGATGGCTGAATCATCGGAGTGTGGGTTCAATTCCCGGTCATGACACTTATGTTCCAGAGCAAGGCACTCAACCATAAATTGCTTCTCTTACCCCAGGTGTATAAATGCAAACCTAAGAGGGTTGAGACCGTATTATGTTGGATAAACCCCTTAGTGCAAACAAATTCAAGCAGATTGAGGTTGTGCTCCTCCCGTGGGAGTGGAGAAAGTTTGAGGCATGGTCTAAGTACGTCTCATAAACAGGGATAATAGAGTTGTGAAGGGCCTCGATCTAGCTGCTAGGATATTTACGCCACTGTAACCGAGTACAATGAACACTAGTTCTACCCAACAATGGTCGCCCAATGTGGTATTTGTGTTAGCATTACACCAAGACTATTAAGCTGATACTGAAGATAGGAGCAGTAGTATGTACACATGACTCTGAGAATTACACTGGTACAGGACGTGACCCAGAGCAATGTTGGCAATAAAAAAAATATAACCTTCCGTTTTGGTTTTGCCATTTCCATCGCAAAGTTTGTGTTCTCCATGTTTTTGTTTGGTTTATGAGCTGCAGCGTTTGTGTGACCTTGTGATTCTTGCAATCGATGCCTTTTTGGTGTTCTTCCTGTTGCAAAGTGTCCTCAAACAAACAAATTCTCCCGTCAGACTTAATGTGGAATATGAATACAAAGAGATGTATGAAGCACTGAGGTCATTCAAATGACACTTCCACAAAGCATGTAGCGTTAGATAAAACTGATATTGGTGTAGCACACGGTCATAGAGAGTTGTGGTTTGGATGTGTACACGGCATTAGCATTTGTAACATGATCAAATCTGCGTAGACATGAAATATCTGGTACACTATGTATAGGCCTAACCTTGCAGCCCACTTGTACTCTTGATGTTTCTTCCAAGTGTCAGCTATACACCTGAGCATACGGTGTGATCAACAGTGTTTCATTGGTAAATGATACCTAACCAATTCCAAGTACTTGAAAAGCCATTAGTTTGTGCTATACATATCCCATGGCTATAATACGAAACAGATTAATAGAGAGAGACTTAATCAACCTATTTTATTGAAAAGGTCAACTTTACACAGAGTCCAAGAAATTGACTTGCAATGGATGATTAATCAATTATCTTAAAATGGTGACTGATCATCCTATTAGTTTATGTAAGTCGTGATGGTGACATGATTTATTAGAAACGGCAAGTCCCTGTCTTTAAAAGTGTGTGGAGCAGTTTTCGCCAAAATGTATTTTCCTAAGAGTTTTTTCTCTGAACGAAATTTGACTTAAAATATGATGCTGTTTCAAAAAGATAAATAAATAAACTTTTCACATATGCCATGCACAGATTACAATGCGCAAAGTACATGCAACATGCGTGCAAAATTGTTTGTATACATGCCTGATGGATGTGAGATTAAGTTGGGTCCCGGCAAAAACTCAAGTTTGTTATTTTTGATTAGCTACCACTTATCATATGCGGGTTTTTTTTTCTCGTGCAATTAATTTATAAAGACTTTCTCGAATCTATACAACGAGCTATTTAAAATTGTAATCTAAATTTTTGGGGTCAAATCGGCCAACAAAATGGACCTACCATCTTTAAAGGGTTTGTCAGTCAACTCACATGACTCAGCAAGATATAATTAATCACAGTACTAAGTCATCATCTCAGGTTACGATAAGTCCCATTGGTGATCTTGTTAATATGGTTAAGTGGGATGGCACTTCTGAAGCTCTGTAGTCCCAAAGCCATAAAATTACTTATCATCACCATTGTACAAACACACCTTTATCACCGTTGCTCAAAAGAGTGGGATGTGACAGTAATAATTTATTGCAAACGTTAAGAAATCTCAACCAAATCTTGATCGTCCCATAGGCATAACCACTACAGTCAAAATCAATTTGAATGTTTCTTGCCAGAGGTATAGGCCTAATCAGTAGTGCTCACAGTCTAGTGCCTCCATCCATTGCTTCTGTCTGATCACAGTTTAGTATAATACAGTGATGCTATAGATCCAGTGGCACTTTACTGTAAGTGATCTTTGGTCAGGTTATAACAGGAACTGAAACTGGATCACGTTGAGTTACTGTTTCAGTTTTCATGTCATTGTACATGTATTACAAAGTGGGGAAAAGTTACTATCATTTTTTTTGGCACGTTCAGTTGATAAACAATCCGTACACGAAGGTTAATATTTTTAAATTTTGTGTTTATTTTTTTCCAGATTATTGCGTCCAGTTCGTCAACCATATTGCCTTATTCAATCATGTTTTAGATATCTGTCATTAGATTATGTGACACTTTATGATGGCTTGCACAATCAGAGCAGAGGATGACGTGAAACAGGAATTCAACACAGAAAAAGAATATAACGAAGAAGCCTTGAGCAACGATATCAAACCAGAGTTTAAAAAATTCCCGTGTCTACGGTTAGATCTGTCGTCGCTTGCAGATTTTAAATTTGTTGAGGTGAGTCTAATGTTGAGCTGTTATAATAAATGCAAGACAGCTCTAGGACAGCCTGACAGGCTGACAGGCATGTTGTTTTAACGAAGATCTGGTTGTCAGTATTTAGTCTCCATGAAGCAGTGCCATTTGCATTTTATATTGATTAGTTATGGAAATAAACATTGGATATTATTGATAATCAATATTAAAATGGAGTACATTGTATACATGGAGTGTATGATGACACAAGATTTTATTTTTTATTTTTATTTTTTTCAGCGGGGGACCATCAGAAATACAGTTAAATCACCAGATTGTCAAGTTGATTCTTTCCAAATCGAATGATTTTTAATATCATGTAAACACAAGCAAAAAGGATTCACAATGTGATGGCTCTGTATAACATTGTACATTATACTATGAGTGTATCCCACACAAGTTCCCCTTATTAAGAATTTATACCTGCTGTTGAAATTGTAAATGTGGTCATGTGGTGTCAATTTGACGCGTTAGCCTCAAGTGTGTTTTAAAAATTAAAGCATATACATTGTGTATTTTGTGTGCTTTGCACTTGGAAATTTTGTAAAATCTGAGCATTTTGAAGTTAGCCTTAACTGGTTAAAAGTTCAAACCTTATATTTTTGTGCATGCTTTGCACTTGTAATCTTCGTAGAATCTGAGGTTTGTGTATTTTTAAGTTCATAGATAATTGTTTTTCTTCGCATTCGTTGCAAGATTCTTTTTGAAATCTGAGAGTTTTGAAGTTAGCTTTTTGTATTTTAAAGTTAATAAATGTTACTAATATGTTTATGCTTACCAGGAATCTTTGTCACATCTGAGCATTTTGAGATTAACTCTATTTCTCAACTTCTCTTCATCAGATTAGAAACTCAGAATGGAAAGTAAATTTTTTATCTTTCAGACATTGACACCGAAAGCTTTGCGGGGGTTTTCCGCGAACAGCAACATCTTCAAATTGAAAGTTGATCTGAATCTGGTAATATTTCTGTGTATTTCTTTGGGGGTTTTTTTTTCAGAGGAAGCCCAACATCATTTACGATGGCCCGTCAGTTATTGTTCAGTCATTATACAACATGCCTCTTACACCAGGAACATTTGGCATCCCCACAGCACTTGAATACTTAGAAACCGAGGTACTGAGTGTACAAGACAGTTTATGTGACAGTGAAGTCGACCAACTCACAACGCACAAAGAAACATCAAAGCGTAAGTAATATTTTATGTAAATACTGGTTACCGCGTCAGGGTACTTGTTTTTCTGGTCACACCTCTCGATTTTCAATTGGAGACTTTTTGGACGATAGTGAGTGTCCCACTCACTGATAGACCGTTATCAGGCTGCCACCATCTTGGTCATGTTCCCTGTATCCAATAACAGTGATGAATGTTAATATTCATTGTTCAAAAAGGAACCATACTATTTCTCCTTCCAGCCTCAGTTTGCTTACATTAATTTGAATGGAAGAAAATCAAGATGGCTGCACCTTGATAAAAATTAGTTCTTTTCTTTGTGGCTCGTCATTGAGAACAATGGAAAAGGACCGGCGAGCGGAATTAACTTCTCCAAAGTCTCCCATTGTAAACAGTTTGCAACAATTAAAAAAAAAGGGAAAGTTTACCTTTCAAATCCTGCTTCCCCAAAAGCCTAACCTGGCTCAGTTCACATGAAATGATAATTTACGGCTTGAAATTTACACGGGATTGCAGGCCTTAGGCCAGTGATTTCATTGTCAGGCCAGTAAACTCAAGACTGGACAAGTCTGGGAGTCTTGTACTTTATAATTGAACAATGATACCTCACTGTGTAATAACGTGGATTAAAAAAAAAGTAGTATTCAAATGTTGACTTTGAGGCTGATACAAATGAGTATGGGTATGGAAGTGTACTAAAACTTCTGTTCTGGGTTTGTTTGTTTTTTCTTTTTTTCCCATACATTTTAACTTATGTAAGAAATTCAACAAGGTATTAGCCATGTCTCGGGTGTATGGTAATGACTACACAGAAATTACTGGTCTGTTAAAACGTTTAAGAAAAACCTGTTATTCTAAGAAAAATAATATGTACATTTACATTATTTGTGGTGTTTTATGCCAGGCAGGATTAGGTTTGCCCTTGAGGGGGCACACAATAGCTACCTTTTCAAAGGTGAAAGGGGGCCACGGGCGGGGGCTCTCCTGGTACCCTGGTTCTGTTGCCCATGATTCATAGGCCTTCAGTTGACCTTCTCTTCAATGGCCTCGTGCTATTAAAAGTTTGTCCAGCTAGACACACTCTGCTTTTGATACGGAACTTCCCTTTTTTTATTTTCTCCTGGCGAGTGATCTTGCCCTTCAACTTCAAGATATTTAAATGTGAATGCTTCCCTGTGTTTTGTCGTTTTGTGTACATTGACAATGTGTTTGCACGACCAAGAGGTTGAATTGAAGGTGCTTTCTGGTCTTTGCTCAAAAAGTATCCACTGGGAAAACAAAAAGAGGAAAAAAGAAACATGTTGCTGATGTTGGAGTTCTGTTTTTCATGTATTAATTTTTCAAACCAAAACACCACCAATTAAAACAGTTGGAAGATAAAGAATACAGCAGATATTGCTGGAACAAAAATACTTCATACTGTTAGTAAAAGAGTACCACTCAGTAGCGGTTTCCTTTCAGGAAAATGTATGGAATTAAAAAGGAATGTAGAATCACATAAACTATAAACAGTTCCAGATGCAGTACTACAGCGCTAGGCAGTGCTGTGTAGTGCTTTTCAGATCCAGCATCATTGCTTATCCTATATGAGCTGTATTCGAGTTACCTAGTCCATACATATAAGAACATGCAGCTTACACTGAGATACAGTCTACTGGAGAAATACAATAGCCAAACATGTTGCATTGTGTTCATTCTCAAAACTCCATTCGCAGGGAAAAGTTAAGTCTGACTTTCTTTGGAATGTTTTTTTTTTCTGGACTGGCAAACATCACCACTGTGTAGTGTTGAGTGGAAGGCCCTTTTTTTTCTTTTTTTTTTCTTCTTTTTTTTGTGGCTTGTTATTAGTGTTTGCTGCGTATTATTCACACTCTATGGGGCTATTTCATGAACCCATGGACAGCTCCACCCAATCATGGCCTCCCATGTTTCGTCTGATTGATTCTCATTCTGAAAAAAATGGAAATAAATGTTGAGTTGATTTGATGCCAAGTGGAACATTGCAAAACAGTGGCCTAATCAGGTGGGGGGGCAGGGGACCTCTCCCCTTTTGCCCCCGCTCACAACTCTTACCTTATACCCTAAATATGTGATTCAACCCCCCCCCCC
>CM021530.1:5089043-5100237 GCA_010994315.2 Pisaster ochraceus
TTTATATTTTGCACCGTATGCCAAATGCTAATCTTTTTTCCCTTCGATCGCAGTGCTCACTTAAAAGCACTGTATTCTTATAAGAAATAGAATGTTACTGGAAACACAGTTACCCTTGGAGACATACTGATTTTGTTTCAAAGAAATACAATTACTCGCGCTGCCAAAGATTCGTGAAATCCTCTCAGATATAGGTCAGGAAGGTCTTTCTGTAAAGCATTGTATAAAACGGAACCCAATCCAGGTACGTCATAAAACGCACTTCTAAATGCCAGTACAAGCTGAATTCTCGTCCTTTTTTTCTAAACTGCTGGCTTTTACTGGATGGGAATAATAATTTCCTAGACACGATCCCCGACTTCTGCCTTGCAGCAGCATCTGTGACCGTGATCTTTCCAGAACCGTCCGGCGGGCCTTGCTGGATTGGCACCCCGCCTAGGTGCCGTCATGACTCTGTGATATTTCCCCCTTTGGCTTATTATTTTTTTAAACTCTTCATGGCAGCGCTCCGATTGAGTGTTCGATAACGCTTTTTAAAAATTATGTATTCCGCAATATAATGACTCTTTCCTTGCGTGGTGACTTACGTTATGACATAATATTAATGACATGGTATAGGGTTTGTTATGAGAATAATGACAGCTAATTGTAATAATAAACAGTTCTACACTGGATCTATATTCCGTCTGGCTCGGTGTACTTCATAAAGGGCAATTCTGTTATATGAAATGCATGGAATTATAGAGTAACACTGTGTATACAGTGGCAGTGTATACTATTGGTAATTACTCAACAAATTAATGACCATAACGTTTTACTCGGTAAAGAGCACTGGGAAGCTGTTGATATTATAAAACAGTGTTAGAAACGACCCCCTTTGAAGTAATGTATAGTTTTGAAGGAAGTGGTAATTTTTCACCCAAATATTTGTGTCTGAGAAAGGCTTCAGGCATGAAGCCTTTCTCATGCATCTGAAAGCACACACTTCCATGCAACAGGGGTGTTTGTTTGGGTTTTTTTCGTTCATTGTTTTCTTGCAACTTCGATGACCAAATGAGCCCAAATTTTCACAGGTTTGTTATTTTATGCGTAATTATGTTGGGATACACCGAGTGAGGATACTGGTCTTTGACAATTACCAAAAGTATACATTGCCTTTAAGTTTGTCCCAAGTAGCTGGGAGTGATGTTTTGCAGTAGTGCATTTGTCATCGACGCAGCTCCTTGATATTTTTGTAAGGGCAATATAATTTTATTATGAGTATAATTTTGAGTGTTCTGTCACAGGATGGAATAATCGCCACGGAGATAATCAAAGAGGCAAATTGCGAATACGGCTTTGAAAGTTTTTTTTATTAAGTGCCAAAACCTGATGAGTTCGGTTCACCAAAGTCTCCCCATCAACCTCGTTCCCATCATCTGGTGATGCCGGTGGGGGTGGGTTCAGGTTTTTGCCAGTAATAAAAATAGCTTTTTTATAGGCGGGTTTTGGCAGTATACGCATTTTTTTGTTCATTATTGTTTACATCGGATTCGACCAGCTACCATCGCTTATAAGCATCCACTCTGAAGCGAAGGTGGACGTAGAACGGGTTATTTAGAACGGTATCTTGGGCGATGCGGTAATGCTTGACAACCTTATATACCATGTGACATGTGACATCACAATCCCATGTTAACAAAACAGCCACAGAGACTGAAATTCCTGCTGGCACAATTTGTTTACTAAGCTCAATGGAAGAAAACATAAAATCTTATCTTTATGATTTGTATATAAAGAAAGGGGCACATCTCAAGACGTGTTCAGTTCAGCTGTTAATTTTACAACTCGAGAATGTATGTGAAATAATTTCCCATATGAGCAGTGTGGTATCTTGCCAGCCAGAAAGGCCCTGGAATATACAAGGTCTCGTTTTGTAAATAGAGTTTACCCAAGGTCTATAATGAGGTGAAGCTGGCTAGTCGAATCGGGTACCTAAAGACGTTCCTTCAAAACTGTTACATGTCGCGAATAAATAAGCATCAACTATTGTTTCGAAAATGATGGAATGATTAAAAACTCACGATATCGGTGCTGCACAGGCCAATGCATCTGGTGCGTTCTTGTCCACATGTATTCTGACCAGATGGTCCGCTGGTGAGGCACGCAAACACCAGCAGTAACAGCCCAAAGAGACCCATGATGGCTACAGCGGAGATCAACACCCAGAATAGAGTTCCAGTCCTGGGCATAGGTTAATCATAAATGATTATAGCAAACCTGTAGATCCAGAGAGTTGAGATGGACGGGGGTGATAACATGGTCCAGTTTCATAGAACTGCTTAAGCACAAAGAGCACAAAAAAGCATGCTTACCAGAATAAAGTTATCAGCAAAAATACCACTTCACATGTACCATTTATGACTGGTTTCCACTCCTTTTTTCACAGTAGTAAATTGTTAAGCAATTTCTTACCTTAGGCAATTTCTTACCTTAGCAGGGCTCGTAGAACTGCTTGGCAGAAAATATTCCTTAACAATTTCCTGTTAACCAATCTTGAGCAGGATACCAGTCGCAAATATGTGAAATGGTATTTGGCCGGTTACCTTATTTTGCTAGGGCAGAATTTTGTTCTGCTTAGCCATACTGTTCGTGCTTAAGCAGCTTTATGAAATTGGGCCCATTATGGGCTCAACTTCATGGCTCTGCTTACCGTGGAATTTTGCACTTACGTCCCCCGTGTGACGTTGGTGTAAAGGGATCAACATGGTGACATAATGTTGTTAATGGTTAGCTTGCTTAATATTCAAAGCAAGGGTTGGAATCACAGATTCAAAACTCTGAAGACCAAAACATGGAGATAAAATAGTTTACCAATAAGTATGAAGTCCAAAAAAATAAAAATTGATGCATATTTAGGCCTACGCTTTTCCGGAAATTTCTTAGAACTATCAACAACAGAATGTTTTTACAATTTAATATCTTGCCGAGGAATTAGTTCTTGGTGCAAATTATCAAACATCAATAAAATAATCTACAAACTTTTTTTAAAGACTTATAGAATGTACGTCTTAGCTAGTTTTATTTTATTAAACAATTCTATAAGAATTCAAAATGTTTAATTTAGATATCTCGAATACAACTTCACAAGCAAAAAATAAAGACTGTCTCTAAATACCAGAGATGCTTCAGGCCTCGTATGTTGTCTTGGAAACAGTTTAACATAGTTATTTTTTTCACTGATGTTTGTCCTTCAAGACGTTCCACGTAAATAACATTTCAATTTTACTTATTTCGCAAATGTCTCGATCAACAATCTTAGAACAGCGCTTGAATTCCACTCAATCGCAAACAGATTTTCCCTGATAGTAATTTCTCAAATATTTTGATCGCGAATGCTGGCATGGCACTTGGATTCCATTCAATCTAGTCTTGCTATTTTTATAACAATTATTTGTTGATAACAATAATTTCCTGAATATTTCGCATACTATTTTTCAACAAGATCGTTCCGATAGCCCTTCAGATTCGTTGACGCCAAAACCACGGTAGGAGCAAATGGCCAACGTAAAGCTAATCCCTTAACGAGATTCTGCTAATCCAATTTCATGGTAGATATCCACAAAAAGAGAAAACGGATTTGGCCGGACATTGATCCAATAACCCATCAGAGTTTAGCTCAACACTGTGTGCCGTGGCGTAGCACCATGTCATGGACTGCTCGTTTCTAAAGCAGTGGAATTATGAATGCTGTACAAGACCCCGGCTGAATATTCCAGTCAAGTGTTTTTCATAATAACCAACACTGAGATGCTGTACTATGCTACGACAGTAAAGGTAGTTTGACAGTGGACATTGAACATTCACATAGCTTTGTACAGCGAATGTCTACTTTCTATTTCGATATTGGACGTTCGACATTCACATAGGTTTGTACAGTGAGTGTCTACTTTCTATTCCGATATTGGACATTGGACATCCACATAGGTTGGTACAGCGAAAGTGAATGTGAATGTGAAACCTATATATGTGAATGCCCCAATGTCCAATATCAAATTTGAAAGTAGACATTCACTGTACAAACCTATGTGAATGTGCACTGTCCAATACCGAAATAGAATTTAGAAATTTGCTGTAAACCTTTGAATGTCTAATGTCCAATGTCAAACTAACTTTACTGTCATTACTATGCTTATGTTATGTGGCCTCTAAATTCACCATCAGTAGCGAGGAAACATTGTTGCTGTTCACAAAACTAAAAAGTGAGCACTGTGTCATGCTTACTTATAACACATATATATGATAGGGCCTGCAAGATATCCCATTTTGGCGATAACAAATTATACATTCAATGTTGGATGTTGTATATAAAGATACAACATTTGTTAAACATTGGCAGTTACATATGTAATGAAATTGTAGAGATGAAAATAAAGAGTAAATGTGATACTGCGGAGGAATCCATTTAGAAGCAAAGCTTGCAGACAATGGTCCCTACGGTTATAGTCTAATGCTTACTCTCTTTAGAATCAAGGTAATGTATTGCGTTTGACGACGCCGGCCAGAGTCTCTGCAACCGAGAAAAGGTATAATATTTGACACTGTTGGTACAGTCACTACGACTGCAATGTTTCGGGCTCTTTCCGTATAAATATAATTCATTAAATCTCTACAAACCCGACCTGAAGGTTTTAGCTCATAATTGTTTCCTACAAAAGAAAAACTATTAAAAATAGATTTCGGCCTTTTATTTGGATCTTTATTCATATCAATGGAGGGAGAAACTACGGCAAAAATGACCTTGTCCATTATGTCCTGCCGGACCTTCTTATAATACAGTCTCTATAACAATGAAAGCATTTTAGACAATGCAATAATTTCTGTGAACATTTTAATCTTCTAGAGTTGTAAAACTGGGCAGTTTTTGTGGTTTCTTTTGACATTTCACTGCACACGTTTCAAAAGTAAATCTCTACGTGATATCTACGATATTAAGGTGGCTGTTATGTTTATGTTATGTATCATTTTATGCAACCTGTTCTTGAACCCAGAGATAAAAAGGAAATTTTACCATGAGTCACTTCCTGGGTTGGGAGACCGGGAGATCTCGTCTGCCAACCCGGGGCAATTTTGAAACCTGAAGTCTTCTCGTGAGAGTTCAATGTTGTTTTCATATTTCTTCTTTTTTCAATTCCATTATTTAGTATATTCATAGTCGGTAGACAAACTGGTTTGGGTTTAGCCGGTAAGCCAACGCAAATACCTAAGTCTAAATAGTTCAAAATATTAGTAATAAAGAGGTTTTTGTCTTCCTTTTTTTATAGTATAAAGTTTTTCAAGTGAATGCTATTCCTTTAATCTTATCTTTACTACTTCTGTGCTGGAGTTATCCTTTTGGTTTAAATTCTCAGGAGTTTTCGAAACTTAATTGTTTCCGCGAACGAAATAAAAAATCAATTTGTTAAGATTAAACAGCGTGGGATGATTTAAAGGAATAGGCCTTAATATCCTTTATACGCCCTTAAATGTGTAATGATAAAGGTGTGACTGACACGAAACCTGAACTCCTCCTTAATTAAGTCATAAATATCAGGGGTAAATAATTCGTCCTATATCTTTCAAACACAATTTATGGAGACGTTAAAAGACAGAGCGCAGAGTTGTAATTATAGGGAGGAAATGTATTTTATTATTTTATTGTTTTGTTTTGTATTTGAAAATTCGGACAATTAAAACATCTTGACCAAAAGTTCCCCAGGGAAGTAATTTTTTTTAAAAGAAGGAATTTGTAAAAGTTCCCCAGGGAAGTAATTTTTTTTTAAAGAAGGAATTTGTAAAAACTGTCATAAACAGATGAGTTTTCCACAAACCCCTGGTCTTAAAATTCTTTTGAGAAAAACATTGTTTTCATTTACATCAGAATTAAAAGTCAACAAGAAAGCCACAATTTGTTTGGTTTGTTTTTTTGTCTTCTAAAAGCTCACCGATAATAAGTTCATGCAAGTCATACAAGTTCATACAATCCTCTAGAAGCATATTCCCATCTAAAATATTACCACAGTAAAGAAAACAGCACCAAAAAAGCACCAAAAAACACCCCTAAAAACCAAACAAACAAAAAAACAAAAGTTACGATTTTAATGACCATTGCTTATTTCTTCAAATCGTAAAGAACGAAATCAGCAAGTACGTGAACTTGTAACATTTATGTCAAGACATAACAGATTTCAGCCCCCACCCCCCTTTCCCCCAATAAGACAACACCACATCGTTTGATGAAACTGAGTAGTCGGACGATTTGACAGGTTGCTTAGATGCTGTATTTATTGAAAACTTGAGGATGGAAATGAATTTCTTCTTCTATAAATCAATAACGTAATATACTTTCAAAGAGAGTTTAATTTCTTACCCTTCGTAGAGAACGCTGTTTACATTAATATTGGCAGCAAAGAACATCTCGTGGGCAACGCCTCGGATAGTCAGCGTCTCGTAAGTCAGTAGAGCCAAGCCACCCGCTAGGAGCAGGATAGCGAATAAGGTCCCGTACGGCACTCTCCTCAGACAACGGCACAACGCACAATCGCAACATCCTCCTTCTGTCAAAACAAAATCAATTAATAAAAGACAAACGAGTTATAAAAAAAACAATTGTTATTAGTTACAATTAGTGCGGCAGGTAATGGAACTGTGCCTTTGATGACGCAAGCATGGAATATGGCACACAAAAACAGCTTGTTGCAAATTCGAATCTTGTTATATATAGGTTGTCTAGAATAACAAGCAATGGCAGCAACTTATATATATATAAATTAATTGCTTGTTATTTCACCCATTTTGTTTTCTTCAAAATTCAAATCTGCAATGGATAAAGCCAAATATCCTTTTCATGTCATACTCCGACTTTGTGTCAATATTCAATGCTTGTATCATGAATGGCACAATTTCAGCAAATATTTCCCCCAATAAATCTTCTTACCCTAGTCTCCCATGTAAGGAACACAGTAAGATCGTGTTGTTTCATACACAGATACTGTTAAACCTCTATTAGCCCCCTAAAAATGAATTACTTCAAAAGATGTACAATTCGCATCGGGGGAGAACAAATAGTTACTTCTTTGAAAGGGAAAGATTGATAGGAATTGTTTCACATTTCAAATTCTCTTAAAGTCGCCAAAATTTGCACCAGGGAAGAAGTGGGAAATATTACATCGATAGCCTCAAACCTTATCAAACCACACAAGGAACAGTGAGGACTTCACCCAGTGGCGTAACCAGGGGACAGGGCACGGAAGCCCCCCCCCCCCAGCCAAGAACCATTACACAGTCCCATCAAATTATGCCTTTTCACACACCCCTTAAAAAACATGCATAACATATATAAACAATGTTATGTCTGGTTGCATAAACTCACGACTCAACCAAATGTTTGTCTGGTAACCCTGGATTCGCTATAGCGCAACCTTGTTATCTCAGGTAACACAAGGGACCAGACTGAATGCTCCAAGCCTCAGTCTGGCCACTAAATAAAGAAGTGCATACAAAATGGTAAAACCGACTAACATCAAACTGTTGCTCAAACTTTACAAACAGAAAATCAACCGTTTTAAAAATTAACATACAATTTTAAAAAATTTCCGCTTTGTCAAATACGAGAGTTGTTTGAATTTATTCTTAATAATGTGTTGCCGAACAAAACTCGAGTTAGGATCTCAAATTATCTTCTACAATGTTCACTAAATTGTCTTTAAATTAAATAATTGTTTATTTATTTAGAGCAATTTCCGTTTTAATATAATAGCAAGTTTTACTGTTATGCCCCAGTGTTTTTTAAACAGCCGTTATTGCCATTGGCGCTGGTGGACATACGGAAAGAAATAACAAAATTGGAAATAACACGATCGGCATTTTTCTCGGTCACGAGTTGGGGATTTTTTTTATTCGCAATGATTCTGGATATAGGCCTACACGGTTCATAACCGTTGAACCGCCTATGGGGGAAGGCGTCCTGCGTGGTTTCTGACAACGAATTATGCTGTTACTACTCGAGTGTAAACATTCATACGGACACGAGAAAATTAAAATACGGAACCAGTGATGCATTCCCGCTCTTGCATATTACCCGAGATAAATTAATGTTGATTGAAAACTCGAATTAAAGAGACATAATCCACTCTTGACTTCACACCGTGTACGACTTCTGACCACAGGAAACTAGTCCGGTGTGTTTTTAAAGCTAGTAATTTTAAGTGCCACGTATTAACAGTACTTTGGTTTGAAGGGATGTGGAATGGGTTCTGGTTTGCGACAGTTTGCACATTTTTATGGCTTGGTTTTTATGACTTTGAAGTTACCCTCATATTTTGTATTAATAATCGCTGTCGCAGTGGTAACAATTGTCGAAACTGAGTCAGCTCTGTCATACGTAGACTGTTAATACCGTTAGCATCGTACCTATAATTAATATTAAAAGCAACATTATTTGTACCATCTTGACTTCGACATTTCTTTCACGGTGACCATCACTTTGATCGACAATTATTCGAAATTGCCCTCGTGAATAACACTGCTGTCGACATCTCCTTCACTGTAGTTATGCCATGACTTTCATTGTTGATACAACGTCGACTATATCCGACATGCTTTGTCATCTATTATCATAAATTGAATCACTGGGTATCATCATATTCATCATATTCATCAGCAGCATCCTCATCATCATTATGATCGACACTGTTGTCACGACGACTATCACCATGATTACACCAACTGATCGACATCAAAATAGTGCGTCTTGATCATTCATACCACTTTGATCGCTTAATACGTAATGATAGCGTGACAACATTCAGCAGTGTCACACCATTGTTGTGACCATGACTGCCGTTGTCACGACAACTGAATCATCCGTAACATTAGGTTGTCATAGAAATCACCGTCCAAGACATTTTCATCCTCTTTTCACTACCTCTCACATCATTCTCCTCATTCTTACGCACTCCATTACCATTTTCCTTATCATTACCATCCATCATCATCCATGCATCCTAAAAACATCTTCATAAAAATTTTTAAAAAATCCTCCATGCCTTGTTTGCGTCCTCTGCTGTCGTCATGAGCCTCAAGCTCCCGTCTTTTAACGCCTTTGTCTCTTTCCTTCGGCCGCCTTTTCTCTTCTGTCGCTACGGCTTCGTATGAATCCAAACTGCCGTCAGATTCCCTTGTGTCATTCCTCGACTGAGCTAGCGATGGACAAGGATTGAGAAAGATACCACCAGATGTAAAGTAGCGATGAGACAGAAACATTTTGTCCGATGGGTTGACGGTGCTGAAATGATCAATTCCTGAGCTTAGTTGTCGTATCGAAGGCGGGGAGATATTGCAGTATCAATCCGGTGGAATACACGCATGTTAAGCCGACGTGTATTGGTTGACTAGCTACCGAAGACATCAGCTGCGGCATTCATAACGCCACTACCTCCTCTAAAATCAGACCAACCATACAGGCAGCACGCTGCGACCACGTCAGTCCATCCAGCGGCTAGACATCAGTGCACGAATTACAATTAAAGATTGCTTCACTTGGCTAGGAAATGGGAAATTATATTACCGCTTATTTGAAGAAAGGCAAATCGCGTCTTGCGATCTCGTCCCGCTCTCCGTCAGAGCGGAGGGGAGGTGTTCATTACTCCCGGTGATTTCGTGGTAGTTTTCCGCTCGATTTGATCTGGGTGAATTGTCTGATATCTACACTTCAGTAAGAACACTTTCTATTCATAATTATGACGCTGTAAAGTAATTTCCCCATGGTAACTCGTACGCGAACTCCACCAGAACACCGCGGCAGGTGAAGCTGGGAACAACCTATTGTCGATTAAAGACAAACAGTGCAAAAATGAAAAAAAACCTGTCTTCTTCACTTATTAATTGATTCATGCATTTGACATGAAGGAACTCTGATCCTCAGCTGACTTCGGAGAAATGCTTTAATGTTGCATGATGACTGTTAAAATGGGTTTTGCGGCCTTTTTGTTGTAATCGTAGTTAATTATTTTCAGTCAGTCTTTTGACAGCTCTGCACTCCTGTAGGTGTGAGCGCTTGCCGATGATACCGAGTTGTGAGATGCCGCGAGCAGAAACATATCTCTGTTAAGGCACAGCGGAGGCAGAGTACCAGCGGTTTTTTTTAAGTTTTTTTTTAAATCCAATTTAGAGTCTACAGACTATGTGGGTGAAGAAAGAAATATTATTTTATATGAGCGAGGGATTTGAACCAACGACCTCTAGAAATCCCGACTGGGTGGGTGCAGCTGTGACCGCTGGATACGCAGCCTGTGAGAGCCGGCGGTCTGTTCTGACTCGTGAAGTATTTATTTGGTTAGCATTTGTCGAGAGTAATTTAGATCAAAATCTGATGAGTAGGCCTATAATAGCCAAGGATCCTTGCCGCAGGTGTGACGCTTAAAGGGCTAGGACTACATTGCTCTTTGAAAAGTCAAAATTTATTTTTTTTTAATTGTTTTTTAGGAAACTCAGTTAAAAATAACTGTTGAAATAATAGCTCACCTTTTCTAGAAAATTTAAGTAGCGTTTTGTGTATGATCATGGTGTAAGCGTTCACTATGTCGAGTGTTCCTACAAGCTTGGAGCTATATAAACACCATAAGCGTGTTTGTCTAATTTCGTTTTCTCGAAGATGATGATCTCAAATTCTAATAATTATACGAAAGAACGAGCTTTCATTTTGTTTTGCCGTGAATGCAGTGGATGTATTCATTTTTATTTATTTTTTATTTATTTATTTTTTGTTAATTGTCGAAACCACACAATGTCTTTAAACCTAGTGTAGAAGGAGTCGTTGGATCGTGTGGATGGACGATTTGCGATAGCACATGATGCAAATAACTTGTCTTGAGTGATGCGATTCTAATGAGAGATCCTGGTCGATAAAGACACTTCAGCGGCAATTAGATGAAATCTGTCCCGTCAGATTGTCACCTACAAGTTGACTTGATTGACCATTAGTATTTGAACAGTACCGTTTAATTTGCTGTTAGGAGGCAAGGTCCCAGACATTCCTCCAATAGTCAGATATCTTTTCCCCAGCAGTATGATTAATCATGGCACAACCGGAGAGTTTTCTCATGCTCATATGAATCCCAAATTAGGCTGTGTCCTAACTGGGGGCTACAGCATACGGCTACGGCTAGATTCCCAC
>CM021530.1:5121342-5132937 GCA_010994315.2 Pisaster ochraceus
TTTTTCTCAAACAAGTTGAGCTGAACATTTAGGACTGCAGACATTTGTGGGCTTGACAGGCATGATATTATTCCTATTTTAGTCTGATTTCCGAATTGTTTGCTCTTGGGAAAAATCTGAAAAATTATGATTAAATAGCCTGAAAAGTCATTATAAAGCTTACACCTTGTGTACATGTAGGTCAGCCCTTTACTCAAAGAAATTTTCCTAGTTTTTTTCAAGGACCAAATATCATGCCTGCAAGTGTCACAGTAGTGTCACGAGGTACCACCAGGGCCCAATGTCATAGCGCTGTTCAACGGTAAGCAAATTTTCACAGAAAAATTTGGTTAAGCGTAAGCGTATTTTACAAGTTAGCAAGAAAATTTGCATTGTTACATCATTTATTCACAGTAAGCATCGGAAAGTTAGCATGCCTTTTCGTGTGCTTACAGCTAACAGTGCTATGAATTGGAAATCGCACCACAGTAAGCACAAAATCGGCCGTTAAGTAGCTCTTTGAAATTGGGCCCAGATTGCTTCCGGCGTGTTAAATTGATGAATTGAGATTTCTTTAACGGATGCTTGTGTATATTTTTTTTACATTCCAGTTTGTTGAGGGACCATTTGATCATCACCTCTACAAGCTGAAAAACCCGAAGGTAAAATAATTCATGACATAGATCATCCCAGTCTTGCTATTGTGGTGATTACACTTGTCATATAATTAACACAGTCAGATTGATGGCACTAGTGGCATGCCTGACCAGGCTGGCGACGAGTCCGGCAGTCTGAGTTCTGCATCGAAACTAACTTGACCTGCATTCATTTCCTCTGTGTAAGACTCTCGAGTCACCCACACCTTGGCACTGATACACGCCAAATACTACACTATCATATCGAAACATTTGAGGTCATGTTAATGTTTTAATGAACATACTCATGCCTGCTTGATTACAACGTACTCCATGTAACACACACTCCAAATTGCACAAACTGTTATTGGCCTGAAGCTCTGTGTCAAGCAGAGTCTTTCTCAAAAAGAAAGGAGCAGAATGCTGTCGGAAGACGCTGAAGATGAACAAAGAAAAAATAAGGCAAGAAGGCAGCAAGGAGGAGGGGGTGTAAATTTTGGCTTTTTTTTTTTTATGTTTTAATTGGTTTCCCATTGCACCTTAAACCTTAAGACTCTTAAGTTGTTTAAAAATGTTCAAAATACACATTTCAGCATGTAAAGACACTCTTCTTAGTAAGTGCATAGTGCTTAACGTAGTAATCAACAAGTAATGAAAGTAAGTTAATTAATTGATAGTCACCTTCTACTGCAATAAATTGGTTAATGTTGAAAGAGATGTAATTTAATCACCTTCTTGAATAGTTGGTTTAGTGGGCATTATGAAAATGGGTAGACTGTTCCACTCCATTGCTGCAGAGACTGTGAAGGTCCTGTCACCAGCCATGTTGTGGGTGCATGGGGAAGTCAGATGGAAAGGGTTCAGAGTTAGACACCTTTGGAACAACCAGAGAAATGAGTTTAAAAAGCTGTTACATTTTCATCTGTTCAAACTTCTTTTCTTCCCTTTTTCAGGAATGGGCTGGTCAAGTTGAGATAAGTGCCTTGTCTCTTATGTACAAGTAAGTCTGGATTTGTTTTTTCTTTATTTGATTCGGTTAGCAATTTAATAGCTAAGCCATTACTTACAAATGAGATAATGCAATCTTAACCTTTGCTTGCTTACTTTTAACAAGTGTGTATTTTTGTTGATTGTCTTGATTTTCTGTCCTCAGGAGAGACTTCCATGTTTATCAGGAGCCCGGAATGGGTGCGTTCAACGTAACTCAGAATGGTTTCCCAGACAAGGTTAGAAATTACCAATTTATGTCAAAATATTGATTGCTGTATTTGTGGATTTTGTTTAGGGTACCTTGATTGTGATAAAAGAAAAGAATCTCTAAAAAAGGTTTAGATTTGTTGAAGAGTCGATGTGATTTTCATTAAAAAGAGCCAAGCAGAATTACATCTCAGTTTGTGACCTACCAAGACATCTTCCTGGAAAAACACTCAAATATTAATATTATTTTTGGTTTCACTCATTTTTCAAAGCATTGTATACTCATGTTTATCGAGTCCTGCCTAAAAAAATTCACAGGCTTACTACTAGTCTTGGTTTCAAGATGCTCCAATTCCGTAATCACATAAGTGTCACTAAAAACTTTGTCGCTGCTAGAGGGCGCTATCAATTCTCTAACCACTATGTAGCGTCCTCTGGCAGTGAGTGGTTCATGGGCTGTAATGCATCAAATATATATATTTATGACACATCTGACAGCACAATTAGCACCAATAACTCGATGAATAGGAAACGAGAACAAATTTTCAGTTTGGGAGGAAAACCCCAAATGGGAGAAAAACCCAAGCAATCAGGTAGGGACTGATTACTCAATCCACATGCCAGGCTCTGGTCTGAGGTGGGATTCGAACTGGGGCCCACAGAGGTGAAAGGCAGGTAAAGAAAACACTGAGCCAACCGGGTAGTGGTTAGGTTTTTTTCATGACTACATGTATTCATGACTGCACAACTGGAGCATCTGGGAACCGAGTCTAGCTTACTTTTTGAAAGGGTTTCAAATCCACACATTCTAGAGAAGATGTCTTAATCACTAGACCACTAAGTGTGTGGTGACAAGAGGGCAGTTCCAATCATGTAATTAGCAGCAGGTACCGCAACAATTTATGAAGGTTGATGAATAACAAAACGATTGTTTTATTTCTCATAAGGTTGTGTTGTGCTTCTCTCATGGCAACCACTATGACAGTGTATTCTCAAGAAAGTTCCAAGAAAATGCAGCAATTACTCAAGGTAGATTACATGTGATAAGAGAAACTCTTCATTCTAATTGTAATATTATTTCAATTGACTGTGCAAGTCTAGCGCATGTATGTGGAAGTTTAAGTGCACAGTTTTGTTTCATTCACACAACAAAATGTCATTCATTGAATTGAGTGTACCAAGTAATGACTCAAAAAGATCAACCCAGACATGGCTTCCATAGTCAACAGCCCGACTGTCATTTATATCAATCTATGAAAGGACACCCCTCGATAAATTATGATCTAATCTCAACATAAAAACTTTTTCAGTCAAGGCGGGTTTTCAACAATTAGTAAATCAATTTAGTGAAGAGTCTACTGTTAGTAACAGGTTGGTGTATATCACACAAAATAAACAACTTGGCCGTGTAGACTCTGCAATGTGTAATAGATAATAGAGGATTTCCAGATCATATTACATTTTGGCAGTTCAAGTATACACTGTCCTTGGAACAGCAAGTATACATTGAATGCAGGTACATCTTAAGTCCATCATGACCAATTGACCCCTAAAACAAAGTGTCCTCCAAGTACACTTGAATCACATGAAAATCTCTTCTTTGTGATAACCTCTAATAATGTGGTTTTATTAAAGCTAATTGTACACACAAATCAGCAAATGCCCAGCTTAAAAGCTAACTGTAATTTCAAGTAATGCCTTCTAACAGCGTTCGTCTATAGTGTAATGTAGAGTTGTAGTGTTTTGTGATTCTATTTCATGTAATTTTCTTGAAACTAGATGATTGAATGATTACTGTGCATTATCAACACCAACGATGTGCCACTGTATAATTTTATCTAGCATAACTATTCTTCGTAATTTTGCACAACCACCAACAGCGGTCATCTATGAGATTCTCTACAAGGATGTCTTCAATCTGTCCAAGCAGGTGGATGAAGCAGTTGATATCTTAAGATGTTCCAATAAGAAACCTAGAAGAGACAGTAATTGCAGCGCTGATGGACTGAAGGAACGAGACGATAGAGAGTGCGGAATAGAAAGGGTAATTCTAAGATAATTGTGGTACTGATAATTTGATTGATTGATTTATTTGTTTTTGAAGATTTTAAATTGGTGAGTACTGAATACCTTTTGGGTACCTTCTTCTATACATCTGTTCTCTAGCCCTTTTCTTATACAGTGTGTTGTGGCCGAACAGTCAAGCGCACTGGACTCAAGCTCTGGTGTTTTCCATCAGCAGAGTGTGGGTTTGAGTCTTGACACTTGTACTCTTATGCAACACTTATAACCATTATTGCTTCACCCTTCAGATGGGGCGTAAGGCATTAGGCATTAGGTCCTATGTGCTGTGTTAATGCGCGTAAAACAAAACAGTTACACTTATCGTCAAAGGTAGGGGTTCACCCTGGTGTTTTCTGGTATGGTTGGCAGCAGATTGCACCACAGTACCTTGTAAACTGTTACAAGGTGTTATGTAAATAAATGAGTCTTGTATTAACATATATCCTTATAGCTCCTATAGAAAAATTATGAACGCTTTGAGACGTCTTCAGGTGTGATTAAGCACTGTATAAGAAATGTGTATTATTATTACATTCCAGTTTCTACTGTATCTGTTTACCCCTTTGGTATCTGTTTACCCCTTTGGTAATTTGTTCTTTTGGCGCATCATAATGCAAAGTATTCTGGAAATATCTGTTTTCTTATAAGTCTATCCTTGTCTTCCCTGCTGACGAACTTAGGGAACTTTTAAAAATTCAAATTAATGTTCAAAGCAAAATTAAACTGTCTGCACACGGACAAGAATGCACTGCTTATAACAAAATGTGCCATGATTCCATCCCAATTGTGAGTTCTTCTTACAAAGAGGTCAAGAAAAAAAGCTCATAAATAACACAAAAATGTACTTCCTTTATGACAAATCATCACAGGTGGTGGTACTAACAAATAGAGGTTGAGGTGGTCCGCCTCATAATTGAATGGGCAGGGGGAACGCTGAGGTCCATGGAGTAACTTTGAATTAATTTCATTGATAGGATGGGAGAGATCGTTATGGGAGATATCATGAAGAGAAGAGACGTCCTCCACTACCCTACAGGGTCGCCAAGGCATTAGATCCAGAGATCTACCGTAATGTGGAGTTTGACGCGTGGAATGAGGAACGAAAGGGTGAGATTCCAGGCTCAAAGGTCTATTTTATGTTTTGTCAAGAATGTGTCTATGATAATTATCAAGAATTTTACCATAAAAAATGTCAATCTGTAGGACACAGTAGCAAACTACACTTAGTTGCTGTGGTAGTGAGTTTAAAGTAGTTGACAGGGGAATGATTTTCAGGATTTTTTCCCGATTTCAAGATTTTCTCAAATCTCCTTGAATATTAGAATTTTCTTTAGAAAAGATAAAGCAACCATCAAAGAGGGAGAGAAACGGGACATATCGTGTCCAAACCTTGTGTTGTATTTCTGGTAATGCGCAGTCTGTAAACCTCCTTAACTTTTAAATCTGGGAGGTTCAAGGCTGAAAATAAAGGGGGACCCAGGAATTGTCTCAGACATCCAGTCTCATCTCTTAACAATGGGCCAAGGGGAAGTATTGTTAACTTTTTTTCCCGTTAGGAATCTGCCAACTTAATCGTTACTGACTTTGTCAATTTTGATGGTTTTCAAACAGAGCAACAGCATCAAGATTTCCTGTTAGCGTCAGGAATGCAGTACGTACCTGGAGATAAGTGTCAGGTATGTCCAGGTGACTCAGTCAAGGTTGAATTGAACCCATTTATAAGAAAGACAAATATTGTCAAGCTTAGATTGAGTAAGTGTATTTCTAGATTTTGAGGATATCGTGAGTAAACGATTATGCTTTACATGGAATCAGACATACCACCATAATTAGAGTCCAGGGGTTTGAGTGTTGAGTTACTGTATTCACCCATTCCCCTGAGTGACGTCTTGACCACAATAATCTTGACTGTGGAGTTTTCATATTCACCCAAGTCCCCTGACGTCTTGACCACAATAATCTTTTCACGTTCACCATTTCTTTATATGCAATCTGATTCAATGTTTTGTTGTGTGGAGTATAATCCAATGAGTTTTGTTTTGGTCCCACCCCCCCAGTCTCTGTGACATATTGTAATAATCACAAACAAGTCCAGTTCAACTTTAATACTTCATAATGAAGTAGATTTCAATCTACTAGTTACGGGGTTTTCCTAAAGTAGCTCAGTTGGTAGAGCGCCTGCTCGTTAAACCAGAGGTCATTGGTTCAGACCCCGCTCTAGTCAATTTTTCTGTGTTCAACCCCAAATCAATGGTTTACCTCAGGAGTGTAAATTGTTGACACTCGGAGAGGATCTCCCATTCCATCTATGGTCAACATACTATCTATGATTCTTGTGTTTTTGAAGGTGTTCCTGGATGATCCAAAGAAGATGTATAATGCTCACATCCAAGACGTGCAATCCTGCAATGGTCCTGTCACTGTTTTCATCGAAGACTTGGGTGAAAAGTAAGACCATCTTATTTAGATTTATAAAAACAGATCTATGGCCACTAAACTGATTCTGGAAGTTCCCCAAGCCAGTACTTCCACTCTACACAATCCATTTTAGAATTTGTTTTAAATGAGAAAAACTTCAAATTTTTTATTTTTTCCCTTTTACAAATTACATTTTTACATATGCCTAACTTTTACTTACTCTTTCTGTTGAAGGTGTGTGCCTGTTTTTGGTCATCTATTTTTCTCTCCTAAAAAAAATCTGCACAGTTTTGAAACAATCAATATTTTTTAAAATCATGTTTTGGTTTTATGTTTTTGTTTTTTGTTTTTTGTTTTTTTAATGTTAAATAAAATTGCAAATTTTTTGTGATTTGTTTTCCTCATGATTTTGGTTTTTGCTTTCAACAGACACACCATTCCGATGAAGAATCTCAGACCGACTGATTCCAGTCATCGACCGTGGAGCCCTCTCAGTGGCAGACACTACAAGAATCTCACTGGCTACTATCATAAGTTTACAAACGGAGTCGCAAGTGACTCAGGTTGGTGATGTGAAGTCATTTGTGTATTTCTTAACCACTTCCCGGCTGTATTGACAAATCTTTGCTGTTTTCCTCAGCACGGTACAACTTATTTTTTTAAAAGATTTAGATTATCATTGTCGCAATCAAATCTGACTAAACAAAAAAAAGACAAACATTCTCATGAAATGCACTGGAATTATTTTGTTTTCTGTCGAGAAATTTTGAGATGTTTTCACCAAAAATAGTCTAAACCTTGGCCGTAAGCCATGGCCGATAGTTGCCAATGGTTTGCTGGAATCTTAGACATGCCTCCAATATGCCCAATACAATGAAAAACAATTGTGGCAACCTATCGATATAATTCACAGAACTCAGGAAAAGTACTGAGTATACAGTGCTTAATACACATCGGTATAAGGCTAATAACAAAATATATTCTTTATCCCCGATGCAAATTTAACATCAATTAGATATAAAACTCGTTGTACAATAAAAGGACAAATGTCTGGAATCTGGGATAATACAATAACCCCAGGAAAAAGAGAGATTCCGAGCATGAATGCCAGTACCCTTTGTCCCTCTTTGTATGGGGGAGACGAAGTGTAGCATAGTAGGTTCATACCCGGGCTCACTGCACATTGGAATCTCTGAGAGAAAATTCAACTTCAACTGACACGAACAACCCTCCCAAAAGAGGTAGTTTCTGAACAATTCCCGAAACATAAAATTAAACGTCCACTGATATTTAGTTTGGAAAAGTTTTGCAAACAAGTGGTAGAAATAAGCACTTCTCGTATATTTATGAATCAAATAATTATTTGTTTTCAGATACTTCAATAAACTAGTTATTTCAGCCACCTTTTGACCAACCGTGATTTGTGTTATTTTTGTACTAAACCAGAATAGTACGAATTGCAATAAGAATAATAATAAAGATGTTTGAAACCTTCCAGCCTTTCTGACTTCCTTAAGATTTTCTACTCGGTTTTCAAATCTTAACATCCCTTTTGTATTCTGAATTCAGAAGTATATAGGATGAAAGCCAAGGCCATGAGGAAAGTTGGTCCGATGATGAGTCAGACGCCAAATGCTCCCTTCAACTCTCACTACTCCTCTCCATCCCCTCCAAGCAGCTCTCAAGGTTTTGACCACAGTCAGCAGCACCAGCATCCACCGTTCATCCGCCCCTTGATGCAACATGACAAACAGAGTCCCAGATCAACTTCTCCCTACCAGTAAGTCGATTCAAGATTAGGGCTCGATTTCACAAAGCACTAAGATCCATCTTAAGATGAGTTCTCATTGTTAGGACACGGCAATTTTCATTTTGCAGAGGGCAAGTTTATTAAATAAACTTATAAAGGGGCACCAAGGCCAAGACTAATTCCAGCCCTGTACTTTGTCTAGAAGCATAAAGTAAAAGATGACTCTTAACAATTTTGTCCCTTGAAACTCTTTTGTTCAGGAAGGGTAAAGGAAATGGTCGCTGTAATCACACGATGCACAACTCCTACCCAAACAATATGGTCCAAGAAGAGTATGATGAAAAGAGAGCATTAGAAGAATCCCTGGCTCTCTTTGAGCTTCAAGAGAGAGACTCCAACTCCTTCCCTGCTCTACCAGTAAGTCTGAAAGCGTGCAAGTTCCTTCTCTCAGTAGGGGCTGATTTTATAGTGTCTATAAGGAGACATTCTCTCAAGGTTTGCCCTAAACTTTTCAGTTAGTAGTCAGCAGAAACAGTCAGCTTGGCATTTCACTAGTAATAATAATAATAATAATGATAATAATAACATTTCTATAGCGCTTAACTGGGGTTTCAAAGCGCATTAGCCTTAAATTACAAAGAGATGAGTCTTTGAAAGAGATTTGAGTGAGTCAGTAGAGATAACTTGAAGGATATTGAGAGGGAGATTGTTCCATAGTGATGGTGCAGCTGAGGCGAAAGCTTGTTGACCATAGCGAGTGTAGGTACGTGGTCCATTTGCTAGTTGGTATTGTGAGTTGTATGACGACCGTGAATAGAAGGAATGCATTGGGACTTTTGGAGAAATTAGACTTTGAAGATATGTAGGCGTATGTCCAGTAACTGTTGGGTAAGTTGAGCAGAAGAAGAGGAGAGGAACCACCTTTAAGGGGACGCGAATTACGTCTTTTCTGTGCTCAACCTAAAATTATTTGAAATTTACCCATTCAGTTTCCCTTGTGGTTTACTTCTTGACATTTTTATTTTGATATCTAATGATGAGGGGGCCTTTATTTCTCCGGCTGTTTCAGGGACATCAGTCTGGTCGCATCAACTTGGCAAGTCCAGTGAATCTGTGGGATAAATTCAGAAAGGAAGGCAGGAAGAGCGCCTCTCCTGTCCAGAGAATGAACACACCGTCTCCCGTTGCCATGTTTGATGGTGAGGGTTTCTCTTTAAATGTTTGTTATTTACTTAATCCTCCTCCGCATGCTGACTCCACCCCCTTGAAGGTGTTTCACAGAAACCCTGATAAATGAGGGATAAAATACCAGCTTGATGTATGAGTCTTGTGTGGACTTAACATTGCATTTAAGTTTGAACGTTCAGTTAATTTTTGTCTTGGATAAGAATTCGTCCAGATGATTTACCTGTTTCTTAACATCAACATCGATGGGAGACTTTTGAGACAATAGAAGGGCGTCCCACTCACCTCTCCTTTTCCGTTGTTCTCGGCAGCGAACATACTAGAAAAGGACCTGTGAGTGGGATGTCCGCTATCATCTCACGAGTCTGCCGTTGGGAGACTTTAAAAAAACGGGCTGACAGCAGCTTTATCTTGCATCTTATCTTGCATCCAGAATAAATAAGTAGCAGGCATTCAGGTTGGCTCGGTGGTTTCTTCCCTGCCTTTCACCTCTGTGGACCTTGGTTTGATTCCCAAACTGGAGCCATGCATGTGGATTGGGTGTTTAGTCCTTACTGCGTGGGGGTTTTCCCTATAAGGGTTGTCCTCCCACATCTAAAACTGAAACTTCTTCATTGTCTACTTTAAAAACATTGGTGTGATGCTGCATAGGATGCTTTGCCATCTATATACTAGATTAGGAATGGGAATATATTTTTGAGAAAATAGAATATACTTTTGCAAACTGCCTACCAACTAAAATGACCTTCGGTATAAATGCAAGAAGTTTTAATGTCCTCTCATGTTGACCCAAGCAGAGTCTCTCTTACAAAGGCTTGAAACAGACTTTGCTAGGGCTGAACTGTTAGGCCAGTAAAAAGAAATGTGGCGTTATTTTAACATATATGTCTGTTGCCACCAATCATTGCAAATGTCTGCTTGCTTTTGGTCTTTTCTTTTGTAAAGGAAGAGGACATTTTGGTGGTGAGAACATGCCAGCAAGATTCCAAGACATGTCTCTTCATGATAATGGTAATAATGTGAATGATTGAATCACAAGAAAGTTGGTATCTTTATTTAATCAACATCTAAGAATGATTATACAATTCCCAGAAGTTCCTTTGAATCTATAACTCCAGGGGTTACCAAAATTTGGAAATGCCATTATTTCAATACACCTCCTGAAGACAAGCAGAGCATACTGTTCGAAACGTTGAGACCACACCGGCTCTTTTCAGAGCCAACACTCCTTACAAAAGAGATTTTACACATGGTTGTACCCGCAAGTTTTCTTATCTTACACCTCTTAACATTCTTATGTTGTCAGTCTTATTTGTCAGCATTGAGCCTCGCCCCTCCAAGTAGAAGTGTGATTCAGTCTCCAACATTCAGGATGTTTTTAGTTTCTCATTTCGAAGTGATTCAGGAATTGGCAATTATTCAAGTTGTACCATCCGCATTTTGGCAAGACTGCCAACTTGTTAAGATCCCATCATGAAAAGTAGACATATGATTCATACGTGTGTTCCCTGGAAATATCGCTTGTGAAATTCCAGCAACTTCTTGAAGTTGTTGTTTTGTTTCTTATTTTCCCTCAGGAAGAGGTGATGGGCAAGGTGCACCTAATTCAGGAAGGGTAAGTCATCGCTCATCAACATCTCATTTTCACAGAATTTATATGAATTTTGTTGATTTGCCTAGCCGCTGTCACTTATACTAAACAAGGCTTGACATTACTGCCTCCTTGTAAAACGTTCATCATACTATCATGATAGAGCATTCACTCTTATAAGCGAGGCAGATTTAGAACGGTATCTTGAAAGCTGTATAGGTGATGTGGTGATGCCTTTATAGCCTTACCTATAAGTGATGGGTGGCTGGTCAAATCAGGTGTTCTATGGTCTGTAAAATACCCAATTTGCCCAACCACCCTTACTTGCGTGGCTGTCAAGCATTACCATCTGACTTCTAAAATGCTCATGCTACTCAGGGATGCCAGTTTTCCGGCTATTGCCGGAATTCCGGCTTTTAAAATTTTCCCCAAATTTTTCCGGCGCTCCGTATTTCATTTGGCCGGAAAAAAAATATTTTATTGAAAACAGATTTCCGGCGCTCGTTTGGAGCGACTCATGTTAAATGATAATATGTTTTGAAAGCGCCCTCAAGCGTTCATACATGTATTGTAAATGCCGGAAGTATCGAGCGAAGACTATACTTTTCTGTCGAATGTGTGCGTGGTGCCGTATGGTATGTATCAATGTATTTTGTGTGTACATCCATACACGATCTTTGGACCGTACGTGAAATCGCTCTGAGAATTTTGTTTCGTGGACAATTGGCGTTACCATTGAGACATACCGACTGAGTTTTTGGCGTTACCATTGAGTC
>CM021530.1:5136587-5152787 GCA_010994315.2 Pisaster ochraceus
TTTTTTCCTACAGATGTATCTACTATGCGCTACTACTACAACCTTGGGATTGAGGTAAGGATTTTCTAGTCGCAACTATCAGCACTGGTCAAAGTCTGCGTAACATTTTCACACCTTAACAACCCGAAGGTGACTCTTGATAAGAGAAGCAAATGTGGAGAAACAAAATTTTATGATGACGTCTTACCAAAAGAGTGCTTTATTGACAATATTGGCAATGTTGCACATTGCATTTCCTTCACTGTGATGGCTAGATGAAGTATACATGGAGCTTTTACTTGATTTTGGGAAAACATTTGAAGTGATTTTGCTTTTGAAGAATTATTGAGTCCTTTGAAGTAATTCTCCCTGTGGGTGCCTTTTGGCCACTCCTAATGGTCATTCATCATTGCCATCTACTGGAGGGTCACAGACTAGGTGGCCAGAAGGATATGTGCTGTACTTGCAATTTTTGCAATCATTTGTACCAAGTTAAAAAAACAAAAAAACAACAACATCTACTTCATACTTTGTCAGGTTCTTTGGGTACAAACATATTCAGAATTTTTTCTGGTTTATTTTAGTTTTAGTATTCAGTTTATGGTGTGGCCCTTTGTTTATGACTACTCAAATCAGCCTGCCAATTAGTGTATAAGTAACGGTTCTCCATCAAAGTACCCAAACAGCTTGACTAGATTTCTCTCAATTTCTTTCATTAGTCTGTGGTTCTTTAAAACAATATATCCTCCGTACAGTACCATCATCGCCTCTACCTCTTCCAAATGCAACAGTGGCAACAGCAGCAGCAGAGTCACCAACAGCAGCAGCAGCAGCTCCCAGTTCAGCAGTCGCCAGACCATCCTCCCTGCACCATGGTCTCACAGCCTCAGCACCAGCAGCCAGCCCAACAGCATGTCATGCAGCCTTCAGTCGCCACCACCCATTACTCTCCAGAGGGCCCCGTTTCTGTTGGAGGTAATGCTTCTGAGGAGGAGGTGGATGAAGGTATGCAACAGCGAGCATGCCCCTCGA
Source organism: Pisaster ochraceus (assembly GCA_010994315.2). NCBI lineage: Eukaryota > Metazoa > Echinodermata > Asteroidea > Forcipulatida > Asteriidae > Pisaster > Pisaster ochraceus. Next base: position 5,137,599 of record CM021530.1, read on the forward strand.
ATGGTAAGCAGCTCTGTAATGTTACTTGTCTTGCACTTATTGGGAGGATACACCGTCAGTAATTGCTCCAAAAAATAATGACCGTAAAAACCTTCTTGGTACGAAACACAGCAGCTGCTGATACTGTATAACATTTTGAGAAACAATTCCCTTCGAAGGAATGTGGTTTACCAGAAAGGGATTCTAAAAGATTTCAATCTGATAAACTTTTCAATCTGACAAACGTTTCTCAGATTGTGTATTCCAATTATGGATTGTTCTTCCTGTATGGACATAATCGCTCCAGATTTTCGGCAATATCTCAAAAAATGCTTTTTGAAATGAAATTTTCACAGGTTAGTTGTGTTGTATAAATCCACATTTATATAGGATTAAAACAATTGAATGCTTCCACAAATCAAAGGTACACTTTGCCTTTAATCTAGCATCACTTCCCACATCCAATATCCCATTATAAAAGTCCCAATGCGAATGATCGGTGCACAAAGGATTCTAGGGGAATCCGAGTCCAAGCAACACCGGCAACCATCATGGCGCCCAGATTAAGAAGCAAAGCGGTACACAATGCCCCATTCAAAAAGGCGCAATGTTCCCTCATTTTGACCAACCAGTGGTGTTAGTGCACAAGAGCGATGTGCAGTGTATGTATTTCATTGGGAAGACTAATTCCGTTGTCAATTTTTAGTAATGTTGAACCTGAGTATAAACAAAATTTCAAAAACCATCCTTGTGCGTTCTCTCAAGATTAAATCAGCGTTCTCCTTTAACAGTGGTCCAATGGCCAAATGCTAGTTAGAACAAGTAAAAATTCACTCCAAGTGGTCTGGCTGGCTAGTTCAGTGGTGAAAAGCATCCCTATATAATAAGAAATGTGCAAAAGCTGGTTGACCAGTGAAATGGCTGGCTTATCACTGAACAACCTGAGGGCAAACCCTGTAAATGTCTGTAATGGTTGTTGTGGTGTTTCTGATTGTTCAAACTTTGCTAAAATTGACCGTTAGGTTGTCATCAAGATGCCGCTGTGATTTCCAATCAGCAGCAAACCTTATCTTCACCGTACCTGAAGAGCAAGGGAGCAGGACGCTTGAATGGTGTTCAACAGCAGCACCATCAGCATCTGCCGTTGCCAATGAATGCTGTATATTTCACTTTTCCGCCACGCTCCATTGCTCCCACATTGACCAGCCCTCAAGACTCTACGTCAACTCTAGTTCAAGATCAACAATATGTCGATAGACAGTTCACAAGATCTACTTCACATCTGAGTCCAGAGGGCCAGCAGCAGCAACAGCAGCAGCAACAGCAGCAGCAGCAGCAACAGCAGCAGCAGCAACAGCAGTGTGATTCTGATAATGCTGTTCTATCTGCTGTTAATACCGATTCCGCAGTAGGTAACAGTGCGGCGAGAACTGCGATGACGACCCCTTTGAGACTCAGCATGCCACTGAGAATCCCCACTCCACGGTCTGAAGAACACCGCAACAGCACTCAGATTGATAATCGGTCACTTTCTCCATTCCTTCCAGCTTGTCCTCCCGAGATCCGCATGTCCAGTGCAGCCAGGAGTCTGGTGACCCCTACCCGGCGTAAATCTCCCTTTGATGTTGTTAGCCCGGGAGTATTTCCCATGTCGCCCTTCCCAGTTGTTCAAAATACTAACGCTACTATTCACCTTCCTCGTTTATCTCAAACAGGACCCACCCAGCCGTACTACATTGAGTCCCCTGTTCACCAGCACATTGCACAACAACAGCAGCAGCAGCAGCAGCAGCCAGCACTGCAACCCCCACCAGCACCTGTAAACACCTTCTTCAACCCACACGCTAATCCAACGGGCATTCAAACCGAGCCCTACGCACATGTGAATTACCACCCAGCACCAGGTAACCTTGGCACCTATCAGTACCCAGTGCAAGGTCAGTGGCAACCTGCATTTCCTTATGGTAGCCCAGTGAAGGTACCCTCAGTAGCCTATGGCCAAAGCCCTCCAGTCACTTTCATTGCAAACACTGCACCGGTCTCAGCGCCAGCACTTTACATACCTGCCACCCACTAAAGATGATTTAAGCTCATGTGTATCTTTCTCCATGGTTAAGGCAATCATTCTGTGAATTATTGCAATAACTCAGTGTATAAGAATTGATGTTACTTCTCACAAGAGCACTCTGTAAGGTTTAACTTCACCAAAACTTTGAAAACTTCTCACATTCTACAGGGACGAGAAATTTCAGATGTTTATCATATAGCAGACTTGTTATGTCGGTTTGATGAGAAAAAAAGTAGCCGTTATTTTCTCCGATATGAGGAAATTCTATTCTTGAATCCACTTCTCTCGTGCTGAGTACACTGTTCCAAAAAGCTCCTTGAAATCTATAACCCCCTCCCAAAAGGTTATCTTTTTCATTATACCCCAGACATGTTTCAGACTTTTTTGTCAGCAATGACTCCTAACCCTGGTTTTAGTTTGCTGTTACTGACCATAACCTAAACTGCATTTTCAAAGTGCAGCCATCTTGTTTTATCTTCCATACGTGTTTGTTATATGACCAGAGTGAGGTTTGGAGGAAATGAACTCTATGCTATGCAAAATCGTTTTTTAAGCCATGTCACAGTTCAGAGTATTTTCCTGTGGCTGAGACTGTTATCTTCAGATGCAATAATACAGTATAAGATGCAGGGATCTAGCCAAAGCTGTAGCCAAAGCCACTTAGCCTAAGGCCATGTGCAAGTGGGTGGCTATGGCTGAGGCTGGAGTCTTCAGATGCAATAATAGAGTATAAGAAGATGCAGGGACTAGCCATAGCTGTAGCCAAAGCCACTGAGCCTAAGGTCACGTCCAATACTTCTATTAAAGATTACTTAAGCATTATATCCACCCTAAATAAATAAAAAGACAAAATTACAATATCACGCTCAAGATGAACATAAATCGACTCGATCATTTTCCAAGAGAAATTATTTGTATTTCCAGGCGAAAAAAAATCCTGTCTCATATAAAACCGTGCTTCCAACCTCATTTATCTAGTTTATGAATGATAGACAAATGGAAAAGAACAAAACAGAAGAGTGTTAGAGTGTGTGTGTGTGAGTTCAGCTCAGGATCATATTCATTTAAGAAATATTCGTCCAAGTTTTCAGTGGCAGTTCATCTAGTTTTAGATTCTTACACCAATACACCCTTAGCATAGGCAGCTATTGCTGAGTTCAAGCATGTACGTGTGTGTATGCGTCGCGCTTAACTCTCAGCCCATAATAGGTCGTCATTTGACCTCAGTGAGAGCGTGTTTGAACTTATGACATCATATGCAACGGTCAGTATAAATTCTTTGAATTGATGTGAAGTTTTGTAAGATGCATAAATGTGATATATGGCGACAGAAAGTTCGTACACTAATATAGGTTTACTAACTTTCATATTTTTTCTTTCAATTATTGTGGTTAATGATGTTGTATTAACAAAAGAAACTAAAAAATAAAAAATGTAATTGTTACTTATCTGTTACCCTGGTATTTTGTAACAGATTTATCAAACTCCAAATGGGAGAACATTCCTAGAATAATTTTGACTTTTTTTCAATGACATTGATAACAAAAATATACAAATTATTTTTCCTATATAATGTTCCAAAGAATAAACCAGAATGTGCAAAAAAGCAAAGAATTATTATATGACCACTTAATTTTGTATTAAATTATAGTTTTGGCAGGAAGCCTTGATGATATAAAAGAAAAAAAGGAATTTGCAATGAAATCAGTATGAAAATCTACTTTAATGTCTGGTGACTACAAAAACAAGAAGGTGCCAAAATTGCTTTACAGTTTCTGATAATTTTGATACGGTACAGTAACATGTTGATGTAGTGAGATGGATTTAAAGGGGACACAGCCCTACTGATATAAGTTGAGAGTGTTTCTGTTTGTTACATGTTGATTTTGAAGTCACCAGAGAGGAGAGGGACTCCTTCTCTGTATTGAGATATTGATTTTGTAATATGGATTATTGTCGAATTTAGAATCAGCAACGGCAATACGAGGAGGGGGCATTTTTCTTTGCCCCCACCCTCCCTCCCCCTCCCCTGGCAATACAAAATTACATTAAAAATTAATGTTTGCCCCCCCCCCCACACACAGATTAACTGGTCTGGCCTCGATGCTGTTCAGAATATCTGTACCAAACCAAACCACTTGATTTGTGACATCTTATTCTTGTAATATGTTTGATTAAAAAAAGTTGTATAAAGAAACTTACCATAGTTTATCTGTTTAAAAATGAATGTTTCTGTTAGTTTTAAAACAAAGTGATTCTTACATCGGGAAAAAATGTCAGCTTTTTTCCCTAGAAAATAAGTTGGTTTTTTTTGTTTAAAATTTACTGTTTTATCTTTGTGAGTTGTTTTTTTGTTCAATGTTATTAGTTAAAGAGGAAAAAAACTGAAAAAAAACGTAACACTCGCAAGTGAAAATTACGGTTTGCAGTTGTTAAAGATTTCTTGATTCCATGTTGAGTTTTAACTTTATTGGTAGTGTTGTATTGTTTTCTTAGTTCATTTTAATTTACAGATTTATTCCATTGGTTAAAATTGTCAGTTTAAAATAAATTTTAGTATATATGCCGCTGAAGTAAGAATGCTGGAGTCAGTGCCTTCATTTGACAACATTGAAATGCCAAATATTTACAGGGTAAAATATATTTCTAATTTTAAATACAATATTCTATGCAAAAACATTGAAATATAAAAAGTGTAAAAAAAAAACAGAAGAGAAAACCAATTAAAGCACTTATTTTTGAATTAGTAAATGCTTTAGGTGAGATTTAGCTAATTTTGTAGAACAATTATTTGATTGTCTGGAGAAATGCTTCCAAAATTTAGAAGTTTGTCTTAGAAGAGATAAGTTGAATTTTGAACTCAATTATTAGCTTTGCGCAGGTGCTTTTTAAGAGTGTTTCAATTGTGTTGTATAGTTTATCCTCAAGTGAGCAGTTTTGCAATTTGATGTTTCAAATGTTACAAATGTTTTTAGTAATTTTAAGACAATTGTTGTAATATTTTCAGTAAGATTTGGTCCATTTTGAAGCAGTTTGCAAAAGTTAATAAAGTGTCTGATAATGTTTTTCTATTTTAAGTTCTAGTTTTGTCCAGCAGCAAAGCAGCCTGATGCGGTTGCATTTATTGGAATGGTGAAAATCTAACTCATGTTCTCCCGTATTCTAGAACCCTGCTGTGCTTCTGGTTGTCCCCAGGACGTGAACGGCTCTGAGCTTCCCTGTTTTTGATTCTCACAAATAAATGTGGGGCAAAGCTAGAATGAATTGTTCTTTACCTCCTAAAGAATTACATTATTTTTCATTGTTTCCACACAAAAAGTAATAATAATTAATTCCAATATGAGGACTTATAACTTAAATAAAAAATTTATTGTAGTTAATTTTATTCAAATTTATTGTATTTAATAATAATCAAGTGTTTATCGATGTGTTTTGAGAGGTTCGATATGTAATGTGTAGACGTTGGTAGTCTTTTGGCTGTGTGCACTTGGTTTGTTTTGTTTTGAAGATTGTTCCTAAACGGTGTTTGGTTTTTGTAGTTATGGCTTACATTTTTGGAAATTAGGCAAAACATATTTGTCTTTCAAACTAATAATTGAAAAAAAGTAATCATCAAAATTAATAATTAAAATTCAGTTTTGCACCAGTGATCATTCATAAGGTAATAACATTTTGATATTGTAAGTGATCAGTCATAAATTATTTTATGGCTTAATCAGTGTAATCAGTGCCAATGAAAAAAGTGATTTTTGTGAGAGTATTTCGAGATTAAGAAAGAAGAAAAAAAGTTGATATATTTGTACCTTTCAGATGCCTTAATATAAAATTATTTAATAGTTTACGTTTCAAATCTTTGCATGGTATTGACAAATTATTTTGTTTACTATATTCATGTTGATACGAAAACAGTGATCAGAGATTTAATGTTAAATTCATCGGGAGATAATGTTTCCTTGGATTTTAATTTTTAAAGGATGTTGCCAAATTTTGTCCAGTCCTTAGATCCCAAGAAGAGGGATGTGATATTGTTCATTTACCTAAGCAAGTTAATAAGTATTGGTTTAATTATCTTAGTAGCATGCAAACAAATGTATGAGTACAGTTGCAACTACATTGTTAACTGTGTATATATACATATAACATATTTTATTTTGGAGTACAGTTACTTAGGTAAACAAGGATTTTAGTCCTAGGCTCGAGCTGCTTTCAACATGGTGTGTTTTGTTCCACCAGTTTCTCATAAAACAAAGCATTAGTACAGAATGAAAACAAAATAAAGTGATCTTTTGTTACATTGTATAGTTTCCAAAGTAAGGGGCCATCCAAAGTTTTCAACTTTTTCACGGTCATGCAAACATTATGTCCAGGAAGGGGGGTGGTCGGAGACCATGAACAACTTTTAAAAGGTATTTAAAATGTTGGTATTTATATAATGTGTTTCAATTTTGAAAGAAAAATGTTGATAATTTCTACTTTGGGAGAGGGAGTGGGAACCTCAAAACTAGTGCTTTCTGTACAACGTGAAAAGAGTTCAAAACTTTGAGCAGTCTAAAAATGTATCTTGATTATTTTATTTCTGTTAAGAGATTGCTATCTCTATTATAAGATTGCTGTCTCTTGGCTCGATTTCACAAAGCACTAAGATTCATCTTAAGATGAGTTGTCAGTATCACCATACAGATTTTTATTATGACATCACACTTTGCGTAGCAATTAAGATTGATACACAGTTAAGATCAATCTTAACTGTTTGTGAAATCGGCCCCTGGGCCCAATTTCATAGAGCTGCTGAAGCAGAAAATATTGCTTACCAAGTTCCTGTTAGGCAAAAATTAGCAGGATACAAGTCACAGACTGTACATATAAAAATAACATTTTTGCTGATAACCATGCTCTGGTATTAAGCATACTTATGTTGTGCTAACCTACTTTTTGTGCTTTAGCCGGCTGGATGAACTTTGGCTCTGTTACGAGATTACCATCTCTGTTAAAAGATTGACCACTTCACCTGACTTCATCATCACCATCATCTTAGTCCCGCCATTCTGGGAGTCGGTGTCCCTGTGTGTTGTATAGTTTAGTGCTTATTGTAGGGGACGTGGCGTTTACACGCTTACCGTAAATATTGCATGCAAATCGACTTCCAAAATGCCAATAGCGGCAGAGAGTAGCTGTGTGTGATTTAGGTGCAAGTGGTCAGAATCAGTCTTAGGTGGGATCTTGTTTCAGGCTGATTCCCAACTTTTATTTGGAAAATGACAGTTAAACTTTGTATAACACAGAGACTTTGTGCAATGTCAGACTGACGGCCACATAACTTACAAATTAATGTTCTTTTATGTAGATGATACAAAGTAGAGTAAATAAGACTCGTTACCATTTATTCACCTTCTGTTTTCTGCAATTTCGGTTACAATTATTTTGTAAACCTGTTGAATAATGCCGTGTGAGTTTAGCCTGTTAGTTTTTATATTTGTTCATTCCGAAGCATTATTTATTTGTGAATCCACTGTAGGGTGTGACTTTCATGTCTTTTAAATCCAATGTTCTGCCCAAAAAGATATTGCGCATCAAAAAATGTTGACATAATAAAATGTTCCGCTCTTATACTGACTTCGGCTTGTGTGAGGTATTTGTTGTTGTCAAATTCAATATGGTAGTTCAGACCAATGCTGTCTTAGCAAGACCGAGGGGGATAGCAATGCCCTTCCTGAAAGTGGGATGAGACTCTCGGGCTTTTATCTTAATTCAGACTTTTTTCAAGTCTGCCTGGAAAAACAAAATGATGTACTTTTCTCAAAATTAAAAAAGTCATGCTATTTAATCTTTTTCTGTAGTGCTGAGGACAATATTCATTGGAATCTATCATTCCAGGGGTTATCAAAAGGTAAAAGTACCATAATTTCAGTGTACCTCCTAAGATCTGGATCCCAGCTTTAGCATTTGTTGTCAGCACTGACTGTCACACCTGTGAAAGAGAGACGGTGGGGAGACCAAGACCAGGGGCATATTTCGTGGCACTGCTGCTACAAGACATTTTGCACTTAAGATCTCTTAATTTTAATGGCTTAAAGAATTATACCAACAGGTCTTGGCACCCATAATGCTGATCATTTATTGACTCCTTGTATCTGTAAGGCTTTCAGTTTGGCTCCGTGGGTTTCTCCAATTGTCTTTTCCACCTCAGTGATCTCAGTTGGAATACTGCTGAACTGGCACCTTGCATGTGGATTGGGTTTTCCCTATTGGTTTTCCTCCCACATCTAAAGTTGGTACAGCAAGTGCTCTACTCTACGCAGTGATACCGGTGTCTTCAGGGCGACAAGTGCAGAGGGTACCATTACCTGAAAGATAATCTGACCATCGAGCAATATTTTGATATATATTTTAATTGGTTCATTTTTCGCAAGTTAAACTTTCAGCGAAGAAATCTTTCAACTTAAGTTTTTGAGTGTGATGGAATCTTGGGTTGTTTCCTAGCCACCTCCTGCTGGCTTGTTTGGGGGAAATGTGTTTGGCATGTTTGGGGGGGGGGGACTCGATAAAGTAGTTGGAGAAATTAAAATAGTAAAAATATAAATAAAAAGCTTTGACGCACAAGAAGTATTTCTAAAGTGTTTGTGCTTTTTATGCTCGCAAACATATTCATATTCAGAGTTGTACACAATGATATGCGGTATTGCGCAATATCACATTGCAGTGACAGTCGCTCAATAGAGGGCGTCCTTCTCATTGCAACACACACGTGAAATTGACATTGTACGATGTGTAGTACACCGTCGTGAAACCCGCCATTCTCATGCTCTGGGTTGTGTTCATCAATCCATACGGTAGATTTGAAGGTGAGTATCTGTCTTGTTTGATACCTTTGTCATATTTATTATTGCACTAAATATTGCTTGGCGATTCAGACAGTAAATTTGAGTTATTAAAAGTAAGATTCCTAACCTCAGTTCCTGTTTTATACGGCGTGAAAGCATGATGATCAGACGTCCAAAGTACTGGCATGACTGAGTCATGTTGAGTGAGTTGTACCATACCTCCATCCATGGTTGCACTGACATTGTTCACATATGACTGACTGGCAAGTGGTGGCAGTAGTTCAGACTTGAAACTGACGACATACACGGAACATAAACATCCCAAACTTGAACGATATTATAGTGTAACTGTAATCCCAATTTTTGAACAGTTTGTCTTTTTGATATTTGACAATATTTTTAATGTTAGTTAAATTTAGTTTATATTGATATTATTAATATTAATTACCATAGCTAGTTTTGCCTAGTGTATACTATATTATCATTACTATAGTTCAGTTGTACCATGGAGGTAGAATGGTTGTACCCACCATCCTCCCGACGACTCGCAGACCAGACTGTCAGTGTCACATATTATAAACCCCTCTAGTCTGTGACTGTCAGGAGGATGGTGGGTTACTCAACTAGTTGGGTATCTCAACTAGTATAGCGTAATTTCGTAAACAGTGCTTGTAAAGTTGTGATGTGTATTTTTAACCCTTGTTATAACATACACTGGAATCTGTTTGAATAACAAAGGCATATAGGCAGACAGTCATATTCTTCCTACTTACTGCTTTAAGCCCGGTTCATACTTCCTGCGAACGCGAATGCGAAGCGAATATTGACGTCACAAATTCGCAACGAATAATTTGCAGCAGTTAAAATGTGCTTAACTCCTGCAAAACATTCGCTGCGAAAACGGCCCTGTGACGTCAAAATTCGCTTCGCATTCGCAGGAAGTATGAACCGGGCTTTAGTCTGATTTCTATTTTTCTATTTCATTTTATCGCCCTTGGGAAAAATCAAAAACATTTTGGAGTAACTAAAGAATACATCGGACTATCTTTCCCTTTCTGAAAATACTCTGGCCTTTACAATAAGGAAGTGTTGGAGAAGTTTAATGTACTGCGCGTCCACCATGTTCACTGGAACTTGGAAGTTTAGTACTAGTTCAATAGTTGCGATAATCGTAACCCTCCTTCCTCCCGTCAGTTGCAGACCGGAGGGTTTATGTGACACACTGAGTCCGGTATTAACCCTCTTTAGTCTATTACTAGTCTAACAATCACATACAGTGTACATTGTGCGGTGTCAGACTAGTGACCAGATTTTGAAAATGTTTACCACTTTTTAAAAATCATGACAAACATTCTGAGAAAACAGATTTGATCTTCAATGTGTAGCGAATCAATTTAGAACACCTAAAACAGGAAGAAAAAAACAACTTTTGTACCAGAGACTGACCGAAAGGTCGAGGAGGAAACCAAAATGGACATTTGTGTGTTTTCTGAATGTAGAGTTGCATGAATTTCCTGTTGTTGAACCCTGTGTGAAAACCACACCAAACTAAAATCCAAAAGTTGGATTATATGACGAAACTAAAGTAACTATTTTAACATTCCGGTAATAATTAAGGTAATCATAAGTGATGCTGTTCAACTGGTAAGTTGTAAAAGCATGAAATATTTTGTATGAGATGACTAGATAGTTTAAAAACAAAACTTTAATCATATTCACGACACATACTTTTGGTGAAGAATGTGTTTTGTAATCAAATGAGTGCTAAAGTTGCCAGGGTGACCGTGATGGATACTAGACACTCTTCAAACCCAGATATTCCATCACGGACAATAACAGATCTTTAAAGGAGCCTTTATAACCCACCATAGAAGCAACTCTTCTTGTTTGGCTCTAATGTTAGTGTTGAGAATATTGATCCAGATCCAGAAATATGCATCCCTGTGGAGTCATCTAAAATTGTTCTTTCCTTTGTCTGTCTCTGTACTTGAACATTTTCCCATAGATTTTAAACACAAACTTCCTTGTGGAGTCAACACCGCAGTCTTGAGAACTCCCCTATGGAGACCTTTTATTTCCCCTTTTTTTGTTTTGTCATTGGTCTCCATGAGGTACCTTATATGAGCACAGTATGCCCAGCTATTAGTGAGGCATTCTGGCCCGAACACTGACTATCACTAAAGCTGCTTGAAAACAACCGTTCTCTGACCAATATATCTGACCAAATTTACCCCATCAACAAAGACTGATTTACTCTTCTTCTTTTTTTCTCGAGACAGGAAAAACACATTATAAATTCTTGCGGAAGATCTTGGATCGACTGAAATTGACCCAGAATGGGAGACAAGCAAATAAGAATAGCCGTTGTCAGCAACGACAAGTGTAAACCCAAAAGATGCCGACAAGAATGCAAGAAGTCATGTCCAGTTGTAAGAATGGGTAGGTTGTTTATTGTGACTTGCTCTCGTAAAATGCTAATTCAATTCAATTAATATCAAGAAACATGTTGACTAATAGGGAAACTGCCAACATAGGGTTGGATGACCTAATTTGGTAGAGAGTGCTGGTATGTTAATCCGGAGGTCGTTGGTTCAAGTCCCGCTCATGTCAATTTTTCTTTGTTCAAACTCAAATCTATTCAATTAATTTACACACACTTGCAATAAAGTGAACAAGTGTTTACGAGTAGAAAATTAAGTAATAAACCACAAGGGGAACTGACTTGGTAAATGTTAAATAATTTGGGGTTGAACAAAGAAAGGATGACTATAGCATGATTTGAACCTGCAGCCTCCAGGTTATTGATCGGAGGTTGCAGGTTCTACTCTAGAACCGGAAATTGAGTAAAAAACAGTATGTAAATTAAGACTTTTTGTACTGAAATCTGAGACCTAATGGTCTCCTTGCAAAAACATCGCACACGTTATGTCAAGTAATTTGTAAACAATGCCACTTACAGACAAGTTGTGATGGAAAGACAAAAAGTCAAGACTTGTAACAATTACATATTCCCAATGATTCACCCTGGAAAACAAGTCACAAGAAACCCACTTCCCTGTTCTTATTGTATATTTCTGGTAATGAAAACAAGGATGCCCCAAGTGAACTTAATTACTGTAGCTCGCAAGCCTGAGGAAACCTGTAAAAAAGGATGCTTGCTATGTGGACCAGAAACACCAGGGTAACCCCTACTCTTCCACGATAAGCGTTCTGGGCTCTTTAACGTCCACTATCAATCCTAGTCCACGGGACCTACAGCTTAATGTCCCTAGGACAACAAAGCTATTATGGTAAAGTATCTTGCTCATGGACACAAGTGCCATGACCGGGACTTGAACCCACTTTCTGCTGATCAGAAACACCAGAACTGTTCTTAACCGCTTAGCCACAATACATCTTTTTGGTTTTAGAAATGATTGGTATTGATAACTTTGTCTTTGTACATTGTAAATCTGCAATTTATTTTATTTTCTGGAAATTTTGAAAGTGTGTACCACCTTCGTTTGTGCAACCTCTACCTTACTGTTTTTATTTGACTCGTAGTCAATTACCAGTGTTGTTCACTTGCTTTAACAGGCATGATATTCTTCCTACTTTAGTCAGATTTCCGATTATTTTGCCCCTGCAAAAATCAGAAAAATTTTCATTAATAAGGCCTGAAGTGAAAAGTTTCTTAGAGCCTGAACCATGTGTAAATGTAAATAAGCCCTAAAATGTTCGTACTTTTTACCGAGGACCAAATATCGTACCTGTTTAAAACGCAGCTTCATTAAAACGCTAATTTCACATAAAATGTATTTATTACAACTTGAATTGATTTCTCTTTTTCCATTTTAGGTAAACTCTGCATTGAGGTAGTGCCTTCAGATAAAATCGCATTCATATCGGAACCTCTGTGTATAGGATGTGGTATCTGCGTTAAGGTAATTTGACTTTTATTTGAACTTTTTGACAACTTAAAAACAAAATTAGTGACCAATGTTTTTGTTTTATAAAAAATTGTCAAAATTTACAGAAAACTATTTAGGATTTGTTTTTTTATACAGTAATAAAATTATCAAAATCTTATATAGCCCATGTATCTACCAATAAGATACTCAAGGCCCTTGAACAAAGAGAAACATTTTTAAGACACGTTTGAAAAACTTTTTTATTTATGAGATTGATGGATGTGAGATAATGTCTGGATCCCGGCAATAATTCATTTTCAGTTTTTGATAAACTACCTCTTATCATTGGCGGATTTTTTTCTTCATGCAATACCGTAAATGAAAGCTTATAACCTTCTTGAATCTTAAACAAAAATAGCCATTTAAAATTTTTAATTCAAATTTTCTGGATGAAAATCGGCCAGAATCGGACCCGGCGTAAGTTGATAAGTTGCATCCAAATAATCTTCTTTCCTGACTCTGTTTTGAACTTTGACAGAAATGTCCGTTTGAGGCCATCACCATCATTAACCTACCTAGTAATCTTGAGAAGGACACCACACATCGGTACAGCGCAAACTCCTTCAAGTTACACAGGTAAGGGTCATCTCAAGTCTGAGGTCACAAGGTCAAAGGTCACAAATGTGATGGGGACTACAGTGCAACTTGAATACACAGGATCCACAAACAAAACTGCCTTTTTAAGTTGGACAGTGTTATGGAATTAAGCCGAATGCTGAAACTATTTCATAGTTGAATAAACAGGGGCCGTCAGAAATAATAGCTCATGCCTGTTTCTGACTTAAAGTTAGGGTCATTGTTTGGTTTTTGTCAACGTAATGCTGATTACAATTATCAAGAATGATACCATAAAAATCACCTGTGAAATTTCAGTTGAATACAGTCCCTTCTTGTTGAGGAAACAGCAAAAAACGGTCACATTGTTTCCATCGAGAACAATGACTCCATCCATGTGTAGCGAGGTGACTGGCGGTGTAAACTGTAAACCGCACCTCTGGCTGTCATTGAGGGCAGCATTCAAACGGACACCACAGAAAATTCCGAAACTCACCCACAGGCCATCTTTGGGGATTCCAATTTTTTGGGGTACATACTTTGATTGATTTCTAATCAATGGGGGGCACTTCAGACGAAATAGTTTGACGGGGATTGCTTTCTACCTTTACAACCTTTATAACAAGTAGGCTTTCAAGTAGGATGAAAATGACACAATTTCTTTTTGCGGTCATTACCAGAGTATCACCCGATTTAAAAGTTGTAAGTTGACCTCAAAACCTCACAGAAGAAACCTTTGAGGGTCGGGTTTTGTCACTTGTGTTTCAGAAAGTGACCAGAAAGTAAATCGTATATCTTTCTAAGATTATGTGCTTATTATTTTTTACTAAGTTAACCTTGTGTTCTTCCACCACCAGGTTACCCATACCAAGACCTGGCGAGGTGTTGGGTTTGGTGGGAACCAATGGAATTGGCAAATCTACCGCCCTGAAGATCCTGGCTGGAAAGCTGAAGCCCAACCTGGGCCTCTTTGATGTTAGTCTTATTTAGGATAAGCCCTTATAAAATATCTGTCTGTGTTTCCATCTCCAATAAGGAGGTGTCTTAGAAAAAGGTCACCAGGGGTCAATTTCATAGAGCTGCTTAAGCCGAAAATATTGCTTAATAGTTGTCTGCTAAGCAGAAATGAGCAGCGTACCAGTCATAAATTGTACATGCGACTTGGTAGTTTGGCTGGTAACCTTATTCTGGTAAGCATAATTTTGTTGTGCTTAGCCACTTTTTGTGCTTAAGCAGCTCTATGAAATTGGGTCCTGGCTTACCATTTTATGTTTGGTTTTGAAAATCACGTTCAGATTTCATGTTTTTTTCAGATAGAAATGCAATTAACTCCCAAACTTTTTTTTAAATGTCACCCTTACATTAGCCCTAACCCTAAATCCTTCTATATCCTCTTTGCCGAAATGAAGGATTCAGAAGAACTCAGGGCTGTAGGTCCAAATAACAATTGATTCTCACTGGGTCAGGCATTCCAATCTTATCCAAGGCCAGACATGCTGGTTTGAAGTGACATAGGAGAGGCGGATACTGGAGGATTGAGGTGACCTGTAGGCAAAAAGGCAGAGGGAGTAAGGGTTTAGTGAGCTTCCATGTGTTCATTGGAGCGTTTCTGCATCATTTGAAATATTAATTTTTTGTATAAAAGGGGGAATGCCGTTTTGAGTAAAGCAGGCCTGTAGCTGGAAGTGGAATTGTGAACTCTCACCAAGTTACTCCATGCTCGTACACGCTGCCTGAAACAGATCTACAGCCAGTGCTTGCAGGGGCACAGTAACTGGGTTACAGTTCACAATTCCATGTACAGCTACTGCCCTGC
>CM021530.1:5203739-5214674 GCA_010994315.2 Pisaster ochraceus
TAGACAAATCGGGCACAATAACCATGATAACTGAGTGATAGATAGTGATTGGTCATAAATGAAACTTGGCGGTCGGACTTTAATTTTTAACAATTTCAGCAGACAGCAGTATGATTTTTTTATACACACCCCTTGACGTCAATGTCTTTAGGGTAACCGACTGTCTTCAGTTTACTCTGCAATCTTCGCATGTTTCCCTTCAGATCTCCGGTTGCCATTTCGGTGATGAACTGTCAGACTGTATGTAAGAGTAGACTGAACACAATTTTTGTCAGGAGCTCCCCCGTCTACGTCTGTTTGATCTTGTCACGATGGCCGATGATGAAACGATGAGAGTGTGATGACTCGCGCGGATTCGAAAATGGCGCGCCAGCTTGTGATGCAAACCTTACAAGAGATGTGATTGGCCTTTGCTATTTTTTACTGAGAAGCTTAACCAATTAAACAGGCCGTTGTTAAAAAGTAAGCCTGTATAAGTCGCGAAGTGATTATCCTTCCGTAGGGCTTCTTAAAATGCATTATTTGTACTCAATTTCAGCTGTTGGATACTTTTGTGGGCTTGTCTTTGAAGATTCCATTGTTTGAGGGCGTTTGATGTTTGTAACCTTTCACCTCCACGTCATTTGCATAGTGTCATTCGTGAACCGTGTTTACGTTTTCATAGTCTGGTATCGGGGTCTTCATTGTGCACATAGTGGATGTACACTATTACGTACCAGACAACCAGTGAATAGTTTTGTTGTGTGATGTCGACCGCTCTGCTGACTCTGTTTCTGTTTAAGTGAGAGAATGTTTCTTTTAATTATGTTATATCAAATAATTTAATTGCACATTTAAAGAAAAGCAAGCAGTGATCGCACAAGCAGTACTGCAACACCGACTTGATGATGGCATGAATGGTAGGACATTATTTTTTTTTACTTTATTCAGTAACTGAGCAACGTAGCATTTTGCCTTGGTTAATGATTAAATAAACAGTCGGCTTTAATTATGTGACTGATGATACTGATGATAGATAAAAGATAGTGGTATTTTACATGGGAAATGACGTTTTAAAACTATTTAATTTTTTTTAATTTGTCAAAATTTCTGTGATTTTTTTTATTTAAAGCAAAATGCTATGTATGGGTAGAGGACATTTTGTACAAAAAAGGTTGACCAAGCAAGAGTCAGATTAGTATTGGGATTCTGTCTGTCGTCCTGGCTTTTGTTAAAAAAAACAACAACAACAATTTAAAATAATTAAAATGTTTTAATTGTAGTCCATTTTTTGCAGCTTGATAAATTTGGGATGGGGAAATGCCAGCACCCAGGTTGGACTCCACTATTGCATACAATCAATGCAACTAAGTCCAGGGTACAAAACAAAGGTCCCCTGCCATTGCGAAAAATGTTGTAACAAAATATTGTCATGATGGAGAAAGCTGAAGCTTCATTCTCAAATTCCTTAATTATACATATATCTGGAATTTTCCAAGTTTGCTGGAGTGCTGGATTGAGAATTCAGAATTGTTAACTTTCTCCTTTGGGTGACATTATTTTTGGAAGGAAAACAAAAAGAATTTATGTCTCTGTTAAAACTTTCTGTAAGGGCCTACTGACTCTGTGTGTGAAAACTTGCGCTAAAAACGCACACCCATTGATAGTTGTTGCAAATTCATCACGCTCAAGGCAGGCCTGGAAATAACCCACGGCACCCACAGCGATTGCCGTGGTGCCCTTTGCTTTTGCTGTGGTGCCCTTTGCAAAGTTCCAACACAAATTACGTTTTCTGTGATTTATTTTCTGGAACAATGCCATGTATGGATATTATCCATTTGATACTTGTGGACCCCCAAAAATTGTTATTTATGGACAAGAAGAATATGTTGTAACGACGTGCGGCATGGATTTTCCCTTTTGCTGGACGCGGGCCTCGGTCCACGGATCAGCAGGTTTGGCTGGTGCCTCGCGTGGGTATAGAACAGCGCACATATGCTGGCGTCCCTCTCTCCCTCTCGCTCTCTCAATCTCTTTCTTCTCTATCGCGCTCTATTGCTGGTTGGAATTTGAGGCACGCTGCGAGCGCTAGCTGTTGCTGGTCGTGAATGCTCGTTACCGCTTGTCAAGGAGGCCGAAATCCCATGGTACCCAGCGACCCCACAATGGCACAATATGAACAAAATTTCAGCTTCTTAAGTCAGGTAAAAAATATACCCAGGAGGTTAATGCAGTGCAATAGAGACTGCCACCCACCAGGGCCAGTGACAAAATAACATTACAAAATATTTGAATTTGCATGTTCTTTAATGTTATATTACAATACTATGTATAGCAGCCAAGTAGCTCCCTGTCACTATTTGATTAGAAGATTGTTGGTCATCTGGCATTCAACAACCAAACCATTACATGACCTTAAGTCATAAACCATGCATGCTCTGCACTTTCGTCCCATTAATAAACCATTGATAAATGAATAAATGAATGAATTCATTTATTAATTACTATATTGTGCACTGGACCACACAGTATTACAAAACACTCTCATAGTGTAAAGAGATGGAGTAGTGCCATTCAACTCAGTTTCGCCTCGTAGTGGAATATTCTTTCTTGCAACCCATTTAAATATTCTCAACAATTCTTGTTTGATTCTACTAATTTCACTGTTTTCATGGATTAAAGCAAATTCGGTACAAAGTAATTTACCAGTCCTCGCCGTTTAGTGCCAGTACGCTGGACTCCCTCCAGGACGTGTCCAGCATATTGGCACACATGGGGCTACAGTCCCGCATGTTACTGTCATAGGGTACACGCCCATTGGGTCGTTAGTTTAGGGTCGTTAGTTTGAACATGTGGTTTTCATCATAAATATTGAAGCTGTCTCATCATCATTTCTTCTCTTAAGGCAGAAAGGTATCCTGACTCTCCAGGATCATTCCTCACTTGAGCAAAATCCAACACCTAAACTCAACACCAAAGATTGTACAAAGTGCTTCGAGCACAAGATGGGCAACTGTAGCTCTATCTAGTCTTGGAATGTGAAGTACGGCTTGGGCGCCATTTCATAAAGCAGTTGTTACAGCGTTGATAGCAATATGGTCATTACCTGCGCTGAATCTATTGTTGCATCGAAAGAGTTGCTTTACTAATGGCATCCAGAGTCCCATACTTCACATTTCAGGCAGAGTTTGCCCATCTTGCTCCTGGGGCGCTATACAATCTTTGCTCAATTACCCAAACTGTTGGACTCTGATTATGGCATCTAATTATTCTATCTTTAAAGGGAATGTTTTTGTTGTTGTTGTATTTTTGCAAAGGGAATTTCCATTGGACAATCTTTAAGCCTGCATGCATGGGAAACTTGGGGCACCATGGCCAAGACCGGGGCACCATGGCCAAGACCGGGGCACCATGGCCAAGACCAGGGCAACAAAGGCCATGGTCTCCGTGACCTCTGTGTAAAACTGTAACCCCAGGCCTGACTTGTGGTGGTATGACTGTTCCCACATAGAGGCAGGGTCGTGATTGGTTTTGTCGACGTTTATAGTGATTTATTGTCAAAATTATTAAGAAAGATACACTAAAAGACTCAGGGGAAAGTTTCAGCTGAATGCAGTGTGTCTACTTGCTGACAATAAAAAAACAGCCAAAAAAATGTCACAAGAACATCAAATCCATTGCAGTTAGTGAAATGACAGCGGGTACCAACCACATCTCTGACTGCAGCATTTGTAACGGACACCAACTCTCAGAAGTCTGGGAAACGATTCATGCATGAATCAGACTCACATGTTTTTATTGAGTTCTAATCAACGGGGGCATTTCAAACGAAATTAAGTCACAGGATGTTTTCTACCATTAATACCATCTTTTTAACAAATAAGCTTTCGGATAGAAAGTACACCTTTTTTCAGGGTTATTACCAAAGTATGACCCTACTTAAAGGAATCAGTTTACTAATTGTGTAGTCAACAGTCCAACAGAATCAAATAAATCACGCTGTTTGATTTTGATGGCTTTGGGGTGGTTGAGAAGAAGGTTTTCATTTTTAAGCCTTTAGCAAGAAAGATATTTTAGTAGGGCCTATGCAAAAAGAAATTGTTTCAGAAGCCGGGAAACAGAATTCCCATCATGTAAATGTTTAAGGCCGTAAAGGAATGTATCAAGAGAAAGCATATTTACAAACATAACATTCTTTAAAACTGTTTACAATTTTTTTTATCGGTAGAGCAAATAGTTCCTTTCATTTTATTATTATTCTGAAAAACATGATAAACAATTGTACATGTACAAACTGTATGTGTGATATTTACTCAGACTTGACATTTAATTGTTACAAATTTACTTGCTTGTGACATAAAATGATACATTTTTTGCCAAACCTACAAAAACGTACAAAGAAAGAAGTGAACAGTTTTTTTTTAAATATAATAATTAACTCAGCAATGCTTCAATAAGGAAACAAACAGTAAAAATCGTCTTAAAATTACATATGTATTATTGTTGGCAAATTATAAAGTTTGATGCTTGTTGATTTTAATTTGAAAATAGTGCAAAAGAAAAAAAATTCAAGGAAGTGAACAAAATAAAAATATAAAATTCCTTCCAAATGATATCGTGGGCAAACTACACTTCTAGGACTCTTGTTGATTTTAAATTGAAAATATAATTTATCGCAGTGGCCATGTTGAGTTTCACATCCTTGGTATTAACTTGAACAAGGATGCGGGAATCGTGAAGTGAGATTGGGGTACTTATTAGCGCCTCAGGCACTCTTTTTTTCAGGTTCGGTCGGCCAGACGTTTATGCTGTCAATTACGGCCCATGGAGTCTCAATAAAAGCAATCATAATGTCAGATATGTGCGTGGCGAGATGAAAGGGAATGTGTATAGCACAATTCATTGATTCAATTTGCCAGCATCCCATATCGTATCTGTATTTGTGTGATATTTGAGAAGAAAAAAAATCTTGGATAAAAAACTATGTTTTCTGAATGTGAATTTTAAAAAAGGGGAGGTACATGTGTTTGGTTACTTTTGATCAAATTAGTAAAACATCTGTGTTCGTTATTAAAATGACAATAAGTAGACTAGGGGAAATACATATTTTTAAATTCACTATTTTCTTTTAAAGGTAAGATACAGGACAGGTAAGGATAAAACCATAGTTGTTTAATTTTAGTCGGAATGCTTAATGATTATGAAGTTAATACTAGAACCAGTTTTTTTTCTGTGAAATATTTCTCTTTGTTTGAAATAAAGTCACATTTAAGAAAGCTTTCTAACAAATGCAACCTGTGATTTTGGTTGTTGCAACCAAAATTAAGGGCAATGTATTTACATGCTGAAAGTTGTTCATGGATGGTTTTTCACTATTGTCTACTCACTCACACAATGGGTTAAGCCCAAATTTCGACATGTTTGTTATTTTATGTACTAACTGTATATATGGTTGATCACACAAAATAGAACACTGTCTGCGACCATTTTGTCAGCCCTACCAAATGCTAATATACAAGTGTATTTATAACACCTTTAAGTTTAGGTTGACAAAAAGTTTCTACACTCCGAATGATTTGTTGTCCTGACATATGAAAAAAATGCTTACCCATGTTTTTATGATTTACTGATTACTGACTTCATTTTGACTCGATGTCAGGAGGATTGGACTGAATGGACTCCATGGGATGTGACGTTGATGAAATCTACTACCCTTGCAGTCGACCTTCACATAATTGACACAATTACAAATCCATTCAATCAATTTAATGTACTGTTGCATTTTTCTATGATACTTCTCTTCACAGGCAATTAAGTCCGACTGAGGGATGGAAACGTTCATCTGCTGATGACTTTTTTTGTACCCGGGACCTGTTTGGCTTTTAAAGTCTGCACTGTATTTAAATGATCAACTGAACGATTTGAATGTGCAGTCAGGCAACAGCTGTCGTTGACAGCCGTGATGTCAGTCACTTCTTCATGGACTGGATTGGAAATAAAAATCTTCTGATATGGTGAGTAGAGGAAGACATTGGCCGAGAGAGCATTTATAGTGACGCCATGTGATCCACGCGTCTTCAACATGCCTTGTTCGTTCATCTCGGATGACATGATTACGATGTTATCATGCATCGATGCTTATTGAAATAGAGTTGTTAAACCTGTCTGGTGGTTACGTAAAAAGATAGAACGCCTGTTTGACCTGCCAGACATTGAAACAAACAATGGGCCAGTCACTGCGGAAAACAAGAAGACAAAGAAGTTACCACAAGGTGACGCGATTGCCAAGTGTTTTTGATCCCAAGGAAAAGTTACCGGATCTGACGGAAATGCCACCTGAACTTGCGTACATGGTGTTGTCAAACTTGAATGCTGAAGACTTGTGTTTGGCGATGTGTGTGAATCACTTATGGAGGGAACTCTCCAGGGATGACCTTCTTTGGCAAGGGTGAGTTTATGAGATTTACCGACGTCAATGTTTGAAATGACAGGAGTGTTGTCTGTAAAATCCCTGCTGCATCTTTGTGGATCAGTGATTCATACATTTTGTCTGATGTAGGAAGGACCATTTACATCATTTAAAAGTACGGTCTTAGATTGTTTTGTTTTTTCAAGGTGATGCTGATTTATAGGCAAAGTTTTAAAGAAAGAGATAATAAAAGTCATATGTGAAAGTCTCAATTAAGTACAGTGTCCACGTGCTGAGAAAACAGCAAAAAAAACTGTCTTGATGTTTTCACAAGAATCTCAAATCCATACTACGTTTAATAGTGAGGTGACAGCAGGGAACCGATCGCGTCTCTGGCCGCAGCATTCGCGAACGGACACCAAGCCTCAGAAATCTGAGAAAGAATTCTTGCATGAATTGTTTCTCCGGTGCAAATGTTTTGGGGTGAAAAATTTTCCAAATCATCTAAATTCGAAGGGGAATGCTTTCTCAAAACAGCGTATACTTTCAACAGCCGTTTCTCACCTAGTAAGTTTTTATGGTCACTAATTGTTTGAGTATTTGCCAATCTATCATCCTACCTGTAATGCCATGAATATGGTACGTGTTAGGCCTTGCATTTGATATTTGAGTAGGTAAAGCCTTTCTCATTTTGCCAAGGGCACTTCCATTGGAAAAAAACTTAAAGTCTATTGGAAACTTTTGATGGGGCACCAAGGCCAATGAATAAAGACTGGGGTAACAGAGGTCATGGCCCCATTTCAGGCCTGACAATGTGTGGCAACTGTATCAGAACTCGGCCATGTCGGCTGTAAATTGAAGCGTATCACTCAAAAATAGGTGGGAATCACTCACTATAAACATCCCGAGGCTATGGCTATGGCTGCGACTGTTGCAATGGAAGCTGCTAAGGGCAGCTTTTAGCTTCAATACGTGTTGACATGGTGATCCAGTCACAGCCGCAGCCCAAGTGTAACTTTGGTTTGAAACCTGTTTGGGGTTTGTACCATCCCTACACGAATAAAGTGACACACTAGTTTAGAAAAAGAAATCATCGGGCTTGATGCGTTGGTTTTTGAAAGGGCAAGTGCACCGAGGCTTTTGCTCCTTAAAAATTGTAAATTTCTGTTGGCCCATTTCAAGGGGGCATCAAGGCAATGACCAGGGTATGGAGGCAAGTGCCTCAGTTTGGCATCAGGCCTGAATGCTGCTATGGCTCTGTATTAGTCTAAGATGCCCCCCCCCCCAGCCATTTTAGAATAACAGTTTTACTTTTGTTGTTGTTAATTGTTGTTTATAAAAATAAAAACATTTAAAGGGTAGGGCCCTAATGTGTCACAACCTCCTATACACTGTACATCCATGTTTGTTTGTAAAATCTAATACTGTGTTTCAGATTTTTGCACATTGTAGACTGTGCAAGTCTCACGCGAATTCAAACATTTGTGAGCGAGTTTGTTTCCTTCACGTGTTGAAGCAATACATGTACGTGAGACCAAAGTGGTCCAAAAAAATGTATAATACACGCAAGACTTGTACGGTGTTTTCAAGAACAACCGTCTATTTTGTTAGAGCGTCATTCTTAATTTGAACATGAGTCAATGTTTACAACTGTAGCCTGAATCTGATGACTTTGATCGAACAACCTGATTAATCTTGAATTGTTTCCCTGTGTGTGTGTGTGTGTGTGTGTGTAAACTTTGCCCAGGTTATGTCGCGGTACGTGGGGCTACCTATCCTGCTATGACAGGGACTTGGGTCATGGTATGACCTTTATGGATTTGTACATGAAGCTAGACGAAGGGACGCTTACATTCAACGCTGATGCCCAAATGGTGAATGATCTTTCATCTCTTTTAGTCTAGCACCCCCCCCCCCATTCCCCATCCCTTATCTCATATCCCCTCGAGGGAAGCTTCTTCAACCCACCTCTCTCCTTATCTTTCAGGTATGATATTCTTCCTACTTCAATCAGCTTTCTGACTTTTTTTTCTCTTGCCATCTTTAGAGTCTCAAATATTGTTATAAAAGCCTATATTAAAGCCATACTACATGTACTATGTGCAGGCCCCTACATGTTGGTCAGCCCTTGAACTCGATCAAAATACGTCCTACTTTATCCAAGGGCCAAAAATCATGCCTAATCTTTGCACACCTTTGATAGATTCAGGAACCAGCCACTGGCTCTATGCTTGACATAGAGCCAGGTATCATCTTGTCATTGTCTACAATAAAGCTAATGTACCACTTGCCGAAGGTTTGTTGATGAGTATGAGAATTGATGCACTGTTTCTTTAAGATTATAGGTTTGGCAAGGTGGGCATTAAAGAAGGTGTTCCCCCTCGCCTTCTTCTGATTGGGAGCAGTGGTGATAATGGCACAGTTATTGCTAGTGACTGTTCCATTCCCTGCGTGTGTGTGTGATTAATCACAATTCAGCTGACTCTAGTCAGAGTGGGACTCATGATTGAAATGTACACAAACAAGAAAACCACAGACAAGAGGGGTCTGTGGTTTTTAATCTTTTACTTCTAAACGATGTTGACATTTTAATGGAAATAGTGCCTGTGTGGTGGAAAGGACTGATAAGATCTCTGTTTACAGTTGTACTCTCAATCTCAGGTGAAATCCTCCCCGAAATGATGTGAGGGTTTATCAGAGTTGGCTTGAAATAATCCTTATGAGACATACACTGTACTGATGAGAGGTTAGACACACCGAGACAACATAAGACATTCTGAAGACATATTGAGAAGACATAAGACACACTGAGAAGACATAAGACACACTGAGAAGACATAAGACACACTGAGAAGACATAAGACACACTGAGAAGACGTGAGACACATTGAGAAGATGTAAAACACACTGATGAGACATAAGACACACTGATGAGACGTAAGACACACTGATGAGATGTAAGACACACTAATGAGATGTAAGACACACTGATGAGACGTAAGACACACTGTTGATACATTTATAAGACACGCTGATGAGATGTAAGACACAC
Source organism: Pisaster ochraceus (assembly GCA_010994315.2). Classification (NCBI taxonomy): domain Eukaryota; kingdom Metazoa; phylum Echinodermata; class Asteroidea; order Forcipulatida; family Asteriidae; genus Pisaster; species Pisaster ochraceus. The sequence continues at coordinate 5,213,180 of CM021530.1, forward strand.
TGATGAGATGTAAGACACACTGATGAGACGTAAGACACACTGATGAGAAGTAAGACACACTGTTGATACATTTATAAGACACGCTGATGAGATGTAAGACACACTGATGAGATGTAAGACACACTGATGAGATGAAAGACACACTGATGAGATGTAAGACATACTGACTGATTCGTCATAATTGTCTCAATTGCACGGCCAGAGAAATAAGCACAACATGAAATCAATAAAACATCTCAACAGTCTTCATTTGTGAGCAGGCGGCATAAAGGAAGCTGTTATGAGCAAAAGATTTTAACAATACTTGCTGTTTGGAAACAAACTATTTGCAAGAAATTTATGCATTGTATTCCTTGACAGGATTGGTAGAGCTGACGGAGTAGTCACAGACATTGTTCATGATTTGTGCTATCTACATTTTGTACCATTAGCATGAAACAACAAACCTGTGAAAATTTGGGCTTAATCTATTGTGTGAGTCGGGAAAAATTAGTGAAAGACCATAATCAACAATTTTCAGCATGTATACAAATTGTCCTAAATATTTTTTTGTAACAACCGAAATCAGCTGTTACGGTTTTTAGTTTTCTCGGATATGACTTCATTTCAGAGGAAAATGTTTCTCTGAAAAATTGTTCTAGTATGAACTCCATATTCAGTAAGCTTTCAAATTAAATAATCAATGTTTTCTATATTTACCAATCCTGTATAATTAATACCTTTAAATGTTCTATCGATCTTACTTTTATTTTTTGATTTGTTTCCCAAAGGGTCTGGACTATTTCATACGTCATGGTCTCATTGATAACACACCTCTTGCCATTGCTAAATTCATTCACAACACCAATAAACTAGACAGGCTTCAAGTCAGGCAGCTTCTGACAAAAAGGTGAGTCCAAATGTAATGTTTCTTCCGAGAATGTATTGTCTTTAACATTCAGCGTGCAGGGAATAATTCCGTCCACCACTGTGGAACGTGTTTTGGACTCGATGAATGTTTAACACCTGATCCATTTATGTAGCATTTTGCTGTGCTGTGCAATGGAGATCGTTCACTGGCATGGTGCTGTGGATCCTCCGTTTACATTTGTAACTTTGAATTTTAGGATGAACAAAGAGAAATTTACGAGAACGTGATTTTGAACCTGTGACCTCCAGATTAATTTGCGGACGCTCTACCAACATGGCTACTAATGTTATTATTGTTATTTATTCGACCTCAACAATACAAGAACATAAAATACAATACAAGGCAATAAAAGGAACAATAAAACCCAAACAGAAACAGCATTGGCAAAAAAATATATGTAGATAAAAAAATAGGCCCAGCCTCTTAACATACAGAAAATGGTGATGACATGAGGGCAAATAGAGATAACAATGAAAACAGAGTCTATGATGGGAGCATGCAAGTATAAGAAGCTAATCTGGGGAAGGACACATGAAAACTACTCGACAAAAGAACCAAACAATACTATGCGGGTCAGGGACAACC
>CM021530.1:5242066-5253632 GCA_010994315.2 Pisaster ochraceus
ACATGCACTATAAATTAACGTAAAGACGATGTAAAAGTCAACAAACTCGACAACTTTGCTGAGCCTTTCATCACTAAGTTTGTTGCAGATTATACTATATTTTTCTCTTTATTTCTTAATTTGGTTATTTCATACAATATTCAACAGCGCAAGCGCCAAATAAAGGATGGATTAAAAAAGTTAATGATATCCCATGTAATATATTTATTGTAATTATGGATTTTTGTGGATGAATGCCAATCATTCAAGCCCGGCTCTGCCTGGTTGATAATGTACATTATCTTTTTAAACATGCTTTTTGTATAGTATTTTTTATTTATTGACTGAATTTTGTAGACGCACCGATTAACGCGATTTTGGTAGCAGTCAAAACGGCGTAAACTCACTAGGTCATAATACCAAAAAGGGTCTTCACCCCTTTTACAAAAGTCAAAAGTAAGTTGATTGATAAGATGTGAAGGTGATGTACAGAACGCCTACCTGGACACGATAGAAACCCCTAGCGGCAGTTCCTAACCACCCTAGGGGGTCGTTTAGGATCAGCTTCACCCACGGGGTTACGGTAAAGTTTACCGTACCCCGAGCGTGCCGTTGCCTGGGGGGCCAGTGGGGGTATGGTCCCTGTCCTCGACCTGTGCTAGTTTGGAATGGCAAGGTGCCTCGGCGGAATTGAGTGTCTGTGTCGGGCAATTTTAGCTGTAGTGATCCTCTTTTATTTTTTATAGGGCATAAATGTATTTTGGAGATTCCTATTTTCAATACATGATTCGTATCCAGCGCTTTATTTGCATTAGAGGTAATGAATGTCATTTTGGTTTCCCCCCTACACCGTTGTGTGATTAGCACTTTATACTAAGCACTTTTGTTTGGAAATCCTGTCTGCCGTCCTAGTCTCGGTTTAATAGTCATGTATTTTGCTTACAAATTAAAACATTTCTTGAAGCTAAAATGAAGAAGCTATTTCAGTGAAGCTTGTTTGTTTTCAGTTCACAGTTAAGTGTCTCTTGAGGACTAGTGGAATGTTCTAGTGAATGTTTTATAACGTATACCCCTAGGCTGCCATCGCCGTGGCCAAACATTCAGCCAATGATAGGCCCTCCCTTTGAACTCAGTGAGGGCGCTGTTTGAGCAATTTGTGACGTCATACGCAAGGAGGAGGAGGGGGTCGATTAACATTTCATTTAACCTTTAAGTGATGATCTCTTGAACCCAAATCTAGTCATGGTGAGCTGGAAGACACTTGCCAATCCTTCTAACCCCCAACGCGTGAATATTGAGTCAATATTGATAAATCCATCAACACGAATCTGTTGACAAGCTCATATGCTTGCATTTATGAATTTATATTTCCACAATTTACTCGAGTTTGAGCAGGCGAATCGCCAGCCTGAATGAATAATTTCGCCCCTCACCTATCATGCACGAATATTACATTTTCCAGCCAAGTTCCGGTTGATTTTGAGTAAACGGTCCCCAGCCCGTGCCGGGGGGACCGGGTTTCCGAGCCCCGAACCCCGCCGTAATTTGTCACCTCGAGTCCCACCGTGGAATTGCAAAGTGTATGGTCCGACTCTTGGAGTGAAGACCGGATTGACAAGCCCTACCGCGGGGATAAGCAAAGTCGACTCTTGGATCGCGCTGGAATAAAAGAGACCCAGGTTAAAAGTAAAAACCTATGGGTGGGGGAGGAATGTTGTTTACCAAGTATATCAATGGTTGACCTAGAAGTGGGACTCCCTCAGCGTCCAGTCAGAGAAAGGCAATCATCTATCACTGACACAGGTCTTTTTGCGGTAAACGTATCCATACCGTGTTTTTGCCCTTATAATTTCTCTCTTTATTTTAAAGAGTGTCATGTCTGCTGCGTCAGAAGTTTGTCCTTATAGGTTTCTGCGGGTGGTTGAACTTCCACTAAGAGTTATTCACTTGTATTGTTCCGGCTGGAAAAACCTTAACGTTCAACTTAAAAAAACAACAACAAACAAACAAACATTGGAAATCCCCTCCAAAGCGAACGAAGTTGCTTTGCGGTTAAGTGATTATCATGTCTTTGTGTATGTAATCACAATTTCGAAATAGAATTTTTGCTAGAAGCCGTGTTTCCAGAAATAAAACCTCGATCACGTGCTGCCAAATCACAGAGCAACTGGTGTACATGTACTGCACATTTTGCTTGGACCCACCATGAGAAACGTTTTTTTACGGTTAGGTAATTGAAATCTACGGGCTTTTCTGAAGCTATATCAAATTGTTGATACTGGTAATTCTGATCCACGTACATGTACACCATTGTACATGTACGTGTACGTCTTAACAGTTGTATTCATGATAAATAACAAAACACCCAAACCCAATCTTTTTTTAGAAGAAGAACAAACTATAAATTGAGTTTCTGTGACATCACAAAAACTAGGTGTTAGCTGTATCCATTGTTTCCACTGTGGTATTCTCCTCCACGTACATTGTACACGGACGTCTTCAAAGTTGTATAGATGACAAATAACAAAGCACCGACCCCAATCTTTGAAGAGAAAAACACAAGATACACAAAACAAAACTGGAAACAAAGTGGTTTGTGAACACCTGTCTCGTTTTATACCAATCAAAGTCCAGAAATTCCATTTTTGATAAATGAACCGCGAACAAACATTGTAATTTTTCTCTCTCTCTCTCTCGCAATATTTTAAGTATTGACATGTTCCCCCCTTCTTTTGGGGAAGAAGATGATTTTTCCAGACACGGATGTTTTAATCGACCATGAAACAGGCTGCTGCGCACACTCATGAGGTATTTTGCCTGCATTTATCGGGAGGACTCGCAATCAACTCGACATCTTAGCCAGCGTCTGGAGTGACGTCTTCACGTTGGTCGCGCGACACCGAGTCTCTTAATTTTTATAGCGCGCATTAATCTTGGCCTCCCTGCAGAAACAAAATAATCACATCCTTGCCTCGTCCCACGTGAAGACACCGGCACCGCAGGAATCTTTTATTCGTTGGGAAGGTATCATCATATTGGAATATAAATTACGAACAGCCATCTCAAACAAGGGCTGCCATAGAGACTAGAGATATAACAGTGACGGGGGAATGTCAGTCTGTGTATTTAAGATGAGGCTAGGTGATTTATTTGTCGCAAAGTCGAGTAAACAAAAAGCCGTGTTTTTTTTTTGTGTTTTTTTTTACCTCTGGGAAGATTCCCAGGTAAGCAAGAGGTGGTGGTCTGGAATTAAACAAACACCCACGGTGTCTTAGACCAATGACAAATGCAGCTTGTGCTACGATGAAAGATTTGCATTTATCGTGATCACGGAGGTCGAAAATGAATCCCTGTGTTCTGGTGTTCGGCATGGAAGGTATCAAAGTAGCGTTCTTTATTTAGACACACCTTCTACATCAACCTCTTCTGTTGTTGACGGGAATTAATTCAAAATAATCTCGAGTTCTCCGCAAAGGTGGCCGCAAGTACTAGGAATTTAATCATCGAAGTTATTGGAATGTATGATTTTTGGGGGTCAATTTCAATCTTCTTTTTAAACAGCGGAACCACCAGTTATTGGAAACGGGATTCTCAACTCTTAAAAATATTACAAGTTGGGATATCTGCTCTCTAAGATATTACGTAATCATCCAAGATTGTCTTGAAGTATACTTTACTTAGGCTGAGGTCGTTGTGTTGATTAAGGTGGAGGCTGGAGGAGAGAAAATGTACGGTGCTTCATGGCTGCCAATATGCCATTTATTTTAAAACTCATCCAGTTTAAGTCGACTAAAGTACTTTTCCTGATATTTATCTCGCCGATTCAAAGTCAAGTCGACTTTCTAAACCTAAACAGTCGACTTTACAGTGATATTTTATCTTTCTAAGTCGACTTGACTGAAAGGAAAATGTCGACTTGGGCTTATGTTAACCAGAGAAGCCGACTTGCGGTGATATGTCAACTTGCAAAGTCGACATCACTGAAACTAATATGTCGACTTGTCCTGATATATATTTCACCTAGAAAGGACAAGTCGACTTTCAAAGAAGCCGACTTACAGTAATACTTTGTATTACCAAGTCGATTCTACAGAACTTAAATGTCGACTTGTCCTGATATTAATCTCGCCGAGACAAAGACAAGTCGACCTCCCGAACCCAAATAAACCCGAATGAGAAGAACGAAATCATGTGTTCACGAAAACGAAACTGAATGCAATAACAGCTAAAAAGAAAGCTCAACTGAATACGTTGAAAATGCTTGAATTTGAATGCGTATTTGAAGTTGGAAAAGAAATTGAAACAATTGATAGGGGACGTTTTACAATTAGGTTCCGCAAATGAAAAACCAAAAATGTATCTTTATTATTTTGTATAATCACTTCATTTCACCAGTACAATAATAGCCTACCTGGTTGATCGGTTGATTTGTTGCTCTGTATATCTATTTGTCTGTCTTCACCATTGTTCCGAAAGTGCATCGCAAATAATCAACGTCGAGGCATCCATCGAAAAAATATACGATCATGCCTGTCAAGTATAGTCAAGTCGAAAAAATAAGATAGAATGAAAAATGTCTCTATTTAACGAGTAAGGCGGACATCGAAAATTAGTCTTGTTTTATTTGGTAACTCGGTCTAGATAACCATTGGGGATCTTCTTTACTTCGGCGCGGCCAATAAACCTCGGCCAGCCCCCCTTAAAGAAGCTAAAGATGTGATTTATCATGACCAACACATTAAGAAACATTCCGTCGTAAACTTCCCACCGTGTTATAAAACATTAGACACTGTCACTTGTAAACTTGAGTTACGACCTAATTAGTAAAAATGTCAAAATGTACGTTCACACTCGAATGTTTGGAGCAACCACAGGATGCGTTAGGGGGGTGTGGAAGTTATTAAACGAGTTGCCGTTGAAGATGCCGTTAAAGATATACATTTGAAATAGCTAGAAATAGTCCAGAGAGTTATCAGCTTTTCGTTAAGGTATTGGTTGAATAAATCCAATGAATTATTGATTGGACCCCAACATTAACTCACGTCCATCAGCCATGTACAAAACAACGTTTGGATGTTACATGTACTTTGTGCATTGTCCGCGCAACTACTTCCGGGTCAAACTTAACCCGAATTCCGGGTCACAGTGAGCTTGAACCATTATGAGTCAGGCTGACCCGGAAACTGATAAAAAAAAATTGAGTTTTTAGCCGAATTCAGCGTCAATTTGACAAATTTTAGGGTAAAGCTTGACACAGATTCCAAATTATTCTGACCCAGAAAGTCCTGGTCGTACTGACACAGAACCCAGAAATGAGGGTCAGTCCCCACGTGACCCAGATCTGGGTCAATTCTGACCCAAAAAAAGTTCGTTTTTCGTTTTGAAAAAGGATCTTCTCTGAAAATTTGTTCTAAGAAAACAAATCGGTCTTGCAACTTCAACAACTTCAATGTAACCAAGTTAGTAAGACACCGGTTTGCTTTATTTCTTAGGTACCTATTTATTTATTTATTTAGTACTAATCATTGCATTGAAGTGTCTTGGAAATTCATCAGATCAGCTTAACTTTGGCTTTATACCAATAGATTGATGGATTTGGGCCCAATCGGTTCACACCCCCGTTTGACTCCTGGTTTACAATATTTCAAGAAATGGGGGGGGGGTGGACACAATTCTATACACGTTTTTGTTCATGTAGCTGCCGGTCTTGCAGAATGTACCCGTTCCGAAATATTTACAACAATCAAATCGAAAAATCCAATGGTAAACAGTTTCCGAACTGTTTGAATGAAAAGGGGTGATTGTTCGTTTACCTGGACCATGTTTACGACGTGGACTGTTGTGTCTTCTGTTGAATTGCATTGCATCCGTAAAACACGGCATTAAACCCTCACAATTTAACCTTAATTGGTATTTTAAGTGAAGCGATACGAATAAAAATGCCCCCCTTATTATCCCGCCGAATAAATGGGCAAATCAACCCCGTCAAACAAAGCGGTTTCCAGCCATTAACTTTATGAAGGGGACAAGCCACTCTTTAAAGTAACACCCAAGTAATTGGCCCTTCATACACGTGGATTAGGTTGAAGATGATGCCGTCTGTCCACAATAGAGGGCCAATTGTCATGCAACTACCGGTCCTCGTTATGTTCTTTTCTCCCTTTCGAAGACTGCAAAATGAGCAACGGGGTTTACTAAGACGAGGGGTGTAGTCGTCCCGACGCGCCGGCCCACCCAGCGCTTTCTCCCCCCTCTGTCTTTTCACCCTGCCGCCCAGTGACTAGCGGAATTCTTTTCATCGTGAAGCGATAGATCCCACCAAAACATGCCATTAATCCGGGATTTGATGCCCACATGGTGAATGCGTCGCATTGTTCGCGTCTGTATCGCCCGTAAACAAATTTGATAACAAAAACGGAAAACAGCGATTTAAAAGCTTCAAAAGGAGTAACGCTAAACTATTACAAAAACTGACACACACGGGAACCGACCGGCCGTCAGTATACACCATTTCAATGCGGGAGGTTGAGCGAAAAGATCGGCCCGGGAGGGTTAGTCTGCCTTAGTTGTGGATTTAATGAAAACATGGTCCGTTAGATTAAACGCATTTCGACGAAGTTTTTTAATCTTTTGATCCGACCATGATAAATACGCCTTGGGTAGATTTGGCTCATTAGATTTCAGTCAAGATGAAAAGTCTCAGCAATCGAAGGTTGAGTAGGTATAGACTGAATTGAGATATCAGCAAACGGTTGAACACCCACCGTAACTAATACACACTCCCCCAAAATACTCCGGTCATATTACTCCGGGTACCAAGGTGCCTGACCCTTTTCTGGGTCAATACGACCCGGAATCTGTGTCAAAATGACCCAGAAGTGAGTCAAACTGACGCTGAATTCGAGCTGAATTCCATTTTTTTTTCTTTTAACCAGTTTCCTTGTCAACCTGAACCAGGCATGGGTCACCCCCCCCCCCTGGACCCATGATACGGGTCAAATCTGACCCACGAGTTGTAGATTTCAATGGACGCGCTGATTGAACCGAGTGCCTTGCCACTGAACACTTATATAGATGGAGATATCAGCAAACGGTCCACCGTACGTAGCATTTTGACTGCCGCGTTGATTTCGATTTAGTTTGTTGGTGTTGGTTGGACAGCGGTGCAAAAGACTGTGCAAGTCTCGCACGTTTTCGAACATTTGGACCACGGATATAGAATATAAAAGTAGGTATTACATTCTATATCTATGATTGGGACCCTTTGATCTCTATTAATATTAGATATAAAAGAGATCAATGATTGGGACCCGTTGAAGTGCGCGAGTTTGTTTTCTAAACGCGTAAAAGCAATGCACGTGGGACCAAAATGGTCCCAACATTTTCAAATTTGTGCGAAACTTTTACGGTCTATTATGCATATCACTATGTCTAATGTGTCGTTGACGAGAAAGAGGAAATGGGGTTTGCGTGTAGATTTTGTATACCAACCATAAATTGGGCAGAGAGTTGAACTCCGGTCTGAGAGAGAAGAGTGCAAAACGTGCTTGATGAACTGGTCGTGTTCGCCTTTTACCGGTGGCAAGATTTTGCATCTTTTTATTTCCAGAAGTGTAGGGTCGTGTAATGTGGACGCTCGCTCAACAGACAAATTGTATTGACCGGTAGACGAATACCGAAATCAAAGATTGTCCGAAAATAGGAAGGGCTGCACTTAAAGGTCTTGGGTTATAGATTTGCTTTTGTCATCTAAATCCTGAATTGTGGGCAAAATTATCAAGAAAAATACAATAAAAGTCACTTTGTGAAAGTTTCAGCTGAATACAGCGTCTACTTGTCGAGAAAACAGCAAACTGACACGGTATTTTCATGAATGTCGAATCAATCCACGTTTTAGCGAGATGACAGCGGGTACAGTATTTACAAACGGACACAATGGAATTTTTTTAAAACAAAAACTCATCTTGGGTGAGTTTTTTAAGATTCAAATTTGTCGACGTACTTTTATTGATTTCTAACCAACGGGGGCAATTAAAGCGAAAAATAATTTCGCAGGATGCCTACTACCATTACCATCTGTACACTGCAAACACCGGGGTGTTTGAAATTACACTATGGGTGTTGTCACGCATAGACACCGAAAAAAGAATCAACATTTATAGCAAAGTGTGTTAAAATAACACTTATTTCAACCAACACAATAACATTGGTGTTATTCTAACACCCTACGATGTCAACTTTGATTCTCTAATTGGGAATCTATATTTTTGAAAGTGTCAATATTCCGGGTTTGCATTGATAACAAGCATGTTTTTGGATAGAAATTGTACAATTTTTTTCGAGAAAGTATAACAAAAACATTTTTTAGGCAGTAAGAGAAGGGGCAACCGCATGTCAACCCTCCGCCTCACCACCCGCCCTGCAAAATACTTGCAAGTTGTAATCAACTTTCCGCCAATCCATCGTGCACTTGCGGCTCGGTACTATTTTTCCCCCAGAGTGAGCGTAATAACCTGGATTATAGCAAAAGTGTTCCTCTAGGTCAAGCTGCGTCACTATATACTTCGGTAGGCTTAATTATTATCACAACCAAGGCTTTGATAAAGCCACATTTTTGTTTGAGGTTTTTCACTCCGTCTCCGATCAAACCCCTCAGGGTAGGGATTATTGGACAAATATCCATATACTCTTTCAGCCTAGTCCAATTTGTTTTCCACCAAATTGAGCAAAACACGAGCAATTAAGCGCGCTTTCAAATCCCTCAAATCGCTTATTGGTCGGCCTTGCATTGTTTGCGCGGATCTTAGTGTACTTTGGGCAGTCGTCTGTGCCTCCAGACACCGCGGCGAAGCCGGAGAGTGGTCGGGGAGATAAAGTTGTCAAACCCGTCTCTTTGGATGGTCAGAGGAGCGGCCGGGTTTTTTTACCGTACGGCTGGGTGTTAGGAAGCGAGTAGTAGACCTACTGACGGGGGGCACTCCCTTGGAGTTCTCCTCCGTTGGTTGGAGAAGGGATTTCATCTTTTTCCACGAGAATGCTTGCTGCTAGGTCGTATGAAGTGAATAGGGGAGGGGTTGCGGCGCAACTTTAGGGGCAGAGATATGCATTTAGTTTTGATCATTGTGCGTGATGCTCTGGCACCGTTATTGACTAAAACGCATGATGTTTGAATGACTTGTAAATAAGCTTTGTAACAGGTACCATTATAAGCCAGCAAGCCGACTGGCTACCGAAAGAGTGACCTTGTACATTCCAGGGCCTTTCTGGCAGGCAAGATACTGCACTAGTCGTATGGGAAATTTTACATTTTGTGTCAGAATTTCAAAATAAATTTAAGAGTCATAAAAACAACAGCCGATCACGTTTTGAAATGCATTTAAAAAGTTGATACAAATCAGACAGTGCAGTCTCCATAAAAAACGAGATTGTATATTCTTCCATTGAGCTGTGTACAAACCGTGCCAGCAGGAAGTCCAGGCTCTGTGGCTCTTTTGTAATGTTGATGTCACAGGCGACATGGTCTAAAGGCCTACGCGGAAAACTGCACCAGCGAAGCATTTAGGCTAAGCATGGGTGTATGATAATGGGTTCAGTAAAAAAAGGTTAATGTTTATAATCCGTGAGTAGGATTTTACTCCTTACTAGTAGTAAAATTTGACGTGTTTTGTGTGTGTAAAATACATATAAATCTTACATAGTAATAATAACCTTGGTTTGAGGGGTAAGGCTTAATGCTGATCAGCTCACAGGTCACGACTTTGTCAGGCAAACACCTGTAAAGCACATGGCCAATATTGGTATAGTTGATAATTGGTATAATTGGCCAAATATTTGTATAATTGGCAAACTTTGGTAATTGCCAACATTGCGTACATTCACATTATTTATTCCCTTACTTGAAACCAAACGAATAATGCTGTACAACGGCTACACGGGTGCACAACACTATATAGTCCTAGTAGCGCGCCATGTCTCCTGAATAATTCGTAAACCAACAACTTTTTCTGTAAATCAAAGTTTTTAAGGTCAATTTTTAGGGATGGTTGAAACATGGTCAAACATTGTGCCCTGTGGTTGTTGACTTCCAACCTGGGGCATTACGGGTTAAAACCTCTAAAATGGCCCTCATTTTGCTCACACGCGCGGGCCATTTTTCCCAAAGTTGAGTCGCTGGCCAGTGGCAATGGGTTTTCGTTTTGGATGGGCGTAGCTCACAAATTCAACAGCTAACTTCCCAATAATGAAGAAGTCAAAAAAGTTATCAGCAAATGTGTTTAAATTGTTTTAAGGCTGAGAGACTTTAAAATAATCTGTGAGTATTTGTCAATATTTAGAATTTGGCATTTGATTGATATATGAGCGTGGTCAATCCGTTCAGGTGAAATAGTGGAACCATTTGATACATCTATGGGGCCCTGCTCAGAGCCACTCGCATTTTACCCAAATATGACATGAAATAGTAACGAGAGTGTTTCTAATAATGATTCAGTTGCTTCATTTAATTCGGGCCTGCTCTCTTTTGTGTGTAATATGAAAGTGATTGTTTCATAGCACTAGAACTGCTGTTGCGTGTAAACTTCTATCATTGAATAGTTTATATTAAAAATAAATATTAACATAAAACAACCGTATAGAACATGTCTGTATTCTTCGGTATTGTTGGAATTTGAAGGAGTAATCATTCTCTAAACAAAGACCCTTATGTTTGATTGAATGATCAGGTTGGGCGTCATTGTTTGGTGGTCTACGCGAGTCCGGTAATTTATGTGATCACACAAAACAACAAAAACACTTTCTTCCCCGGCGAAGTGGTTGGACTTAGTAAATGTCAAAACCAAACAAGACTCCCCACCAATCAACTCAAAGAAACAGTTGCGCGTTGCGAGACACAAACTTCATGCCCCCCCTATTTTTTACCCCCTAACTTTATGGGTGGGTTCCGGTAGAGATACGATAAAGAGACATCGCCCAGGGTCATCCTCTGTTGGTTATAACTCCTCTGGGATTCCCTTAGCGCTAAATCCCGATTGGACCCGATGGTGCACCTGTTACGATTTAGAGCGAGCCGGCACCGGGCGATGGGGCGCTACCACCAACCAGCCTTTTCCCCCGGCCAGCCCGCCGTCGCGTTGCGAACGTGGCCTCGGCGAGAGAGGCCTGTCCGGCGAGTGTCTCGCCGTGATGATCATAATAGTTGGTGGGGTTTTTTGTTTCTGTTGGTTGACAACAATCTTGGTATTGGCCAGATTTGATGTTATTATTAAACGGATACTCATAATAGGTTCGATGAGTGAGATACGTCCGTACTGCAGTGATGGATGTGTTTACTTCTATGTAGTTTTGGATGTTCACCAATTGCATGGAGGGTCTTTATTTTTTTCGATGGAAGTAAAAGTCCTGCCTGTGTTACTGAAATCGAACTGCAGGTGATAACAGTGGGGAATTTTAGAAGGATGTATTTCATTTTGCGATAATGCAAAGGCGTGCAGTAGGGGCCTATTAGTGAAAACTAGAGGCAACACAGCCAGGAGCGTCATCGAAGTATTATTATTCAGCGAGTTCAATTTTAGATATTTCGTTTTGAGAT
>CM021530.1:5276019-5288932 GCA_010994315.2 Pisaster ochraceus
TGCTATACGGGTAAGGTGGAGCTGACAAAACAGTCCCAGACAGTGTTCATGTTTTGTGTGGTCAACCATGTCCATGAAATATCAAACCAGTGAAAATTTTACCTTAATCCCCTGTAAGAGTCAGGAAAATATAGTGAAAAAACATTCACAATTTAAACCTTAAGATGTTCTCATCTTTGATTAGTTTCTTTTCAAACAAGGACACACTGCAAGAGAATAAGGTAGTGACAGAGCAGCATTGATACCGTCTCTTTGATTCCATTTTCAAAACAATTTTCTAAAAGTAAATTTACGGTTTACGTTATACAGCTGTTGCTCATGATTGAATATTATTTTTGGAGAACTTCGTTAATTTTCGTCCTTTTTTGTGTAAACCTTATTTAACATTTACACATCTTCAATTGTATGTTATATACTGACCCTAATTCGTTACCCCAAAAATCTTTCCTTTGCCCGATCTTATGTTTTAGTGATAGTTATGACCACAGATGAAAAAAGAGATCACAACTTTTCTTGTTATTACGACCACCACGGTTTAACCAAAACATAATTGTTTTTCTTTGCTCAGGTCTGACAAGACTCGCGCCACTAACCAATATTATTGGCTGAGAGTAGGACATTGGGCAGTCTTGGTCACCTGTGGTAAGAGATACACTCAATCTTGTTTACTTGTAATTTTTTACGATTTTAAAAATGTACCCTTGTCTTTTGTTGCCAATCGTTTATTAACTCGGGCACAGGCCCGTCTAATAAAAAGTGAGTAAAAATAATTTGAAAATACTTGGTTTTTGTTTGAAAACAACGTTGACCTATGTTGACGTCTACTCAGAAAGTAGGTGCAATACAAAGAATACAAGTGGAAACACAGGTCTGAGGCTTGCTTACCGTTTCTCGGTCAACTTTCTTCCTTCTTTCACGGTCCTCCATCTTCATAAGTTCCGCCTTGAAGTTGGCCGCGTCCACCGGCCCGATTCCATCGTCTTTGGCAAGGACCTCGGACAAGTATGCAATGTAACTCGTGGCTAGTCTCAGAGTTTTGATCTTGGACAGTTTGGTGTCTGCCGGCACATTTGGAATACATTCCCGTAAATCAGAAAAGGCCGAATTTATGCTAAGCGTCCGCCGTCGTTCCTTACGGTTGCTGTTGGTGGCACACCGTCGCTTACCGAAGCGTCGCGGGCCGGGCATGCCCGGGGGAGTGCTCCGCTCGTCGCATGAGTTCCCGGGAGCGGACTGGCAGTCCAGGTTAGGGCTGTTGCAATTAACGGTGATCTGATCTTGGCACGTGTGGGAGCATGGCGAGTAAGACTGGACAGGGCTACCGTACTCGTGCGGCATTTCACCGGTAGCTGCCACGGCGGGGCTGAGGAGGAGTCCGTGGAAGTAGCCCTGGTCGTTCTCCGGGATGGACGGGCATCTACCGTGTCCGTTATGACGGTACATGTGCTCGTCTTGCGACCGCTGTAAGCTCACGGGCACTGGTGGGAATTCACTCAATATACTCATAGTTACGATGCTTTGCAACAACTCGAGCCAACTTCTTGCTTTTTATACCGGAACGGTCGCCTTCTAAATGCAGCAAGTCCTCCCAGTGACTTTCCTCAGAAATATGCTTTTTTTGGAACAGTGTGAAATTAATACTGGTGTGGCACTCACAGATGAAAGTCACTCTTCAACTCACCTATAGTCGAAATCTGATACGCGTGTAATAACCAGTGCAGTCGTTGCGTCCAATTAGGCAAACCGATCGGCAAGTCGGCAATCTGCAGAAGGGTCAAACAGCTTGTCTGTCTTGATTTGTGTGATGTTATGTGCAACGATAACAAAAACAAAGCCCTTGTCAGGTACAGAACTGTGAAGAGGCGAGCAGGAGAGAGGTGCAACTTCGGCCGTAAAAAAAAAGAAGGCCCGCGGTGCTGTTAGCTAACATTCGGAACGTCCATGTGCAACGGTGGCACTAGAGTCTATGGTCAAATCATTGAATTGTTATCAAGCTAAATTAAGTCCTCTGTACCGATGTCACTTTGGTGTGGACACGGCGTTGGTAATTCCAGGTTGATAATCTCAGTAATCAGCTCTGGTCATGTGACTTCGAGTGGCTCACCTGTGATAATGATGTCGAGCCCCATTTGGTATTAAACCCCTCCCCTAAGATCGGTGACGGGCCGGACCGCCCCAGGGATCCAACTCGTCAGCGTTCGTCTGGGATCCGTGCCGAGGCATATGGCTAGATGCGCCGTATACTTCGCACTTCATACACGGCTCTAGTGGCATATCTCCCATTACAGGCCATGTTATGGTAGGTTATGCACCCTTGTACAACCATGGTGCAAGCGTTATAAATTCACGCACCCAGTGAGAGACACACGCAAAAATGCGAGTCCGATACGCTGGTGCTCTGCTATCTCCTAGCGTGGTCGGTAGCCCGCCGTGAACCACGGACCCCGGGCTTGTTAGTGCGTTCAAAAGTTTGTTTGCAAACTGTGCAGAGGCGCAAAAACCAAAAGAAAAACACAATTCTCGACCAAGTGTCAAGATACTTTGATCTTGTGTCAACCGTGAATCATGTTTTTTTGTTGTTGACCATCTTCAGTTCTCAAACATGTCCGCTTTTTCGCGCTTCTTGAAAAAACAAACCAGTTTTGAAAGACGTTGTTTCAGGGCTAGATTCTGTGCTCATTATTCGGTACCTTATGGAGACCGAGGACAAAACAAAAAAGCGAACGAGGTCTCCATATGGAAATTCTAAAGACCGGGGTGCTCCACAAGAAAATCTGTGTACAAAGTCTATGGGAAAGTGTGAAGTACAGGGTAAAAAAAAAGGAACACTTACAGAAGTCTCCACAGGGATGCATATTATTTGAGAATGTCTGCACCATGTAATGTGTGCAATTGAAAGATATACTTTGACATTTTTCAAATACATAATGATACCAAATAATAATACCAAAGGAAATCGTTGATACCCTGTCTGTATCGGTAGGCTTAACCAGTCCGAGTCTTTAATGTACACTTTTCATTGCTATTTATACAGAGTTTGCAACATGAGCAGTGAGGAAGGACACATTGTTGTACAAAGCAAGTTCGTAAGAACGGTCGTTTCCACCATTTAATGGTAGGGTCATACTTTGGTAATGACCCCGAAAGAATTTGTATTTTTTTTCCCGAATGCCTACTTTTTTAAAACATGAAACAGTATAAACAAGCAGTTAACATTGGCACACACAAAAATGCGCTTTGAAAACTGAAAAATATCTTCTCCCATTGATTTGGGTATGTTTAGGGACGGACCAATTTGATTTGGCTCTCATGAAGTGTTTGTGATTGGTATGTGCAGAGATGTGTATTGTTAGTTCCAGTCTACGGTCGGTAAATGCATACACGTAGAGCAAGGATCAGATAAGAACACAAAGTCCCCTCGATCCACTCAGCAAAAGAAGTAGTCTCTGCCGATTTCCTACCTCACTGGACTCGATTTCACAAACGACACTGAGATACATTTTAAGATGAGTTGTCAATATCACCGTAGTGATTTGTATTGTGACATCACACTTTGCTTAGCAATTAAGACTGATAAACAGCTTAAGATCTAGATCTTTAGCTCTTTGTGAAATCAGCAAAAGTAGTTCATAAAGCTGGACGGTTCTTTTCAGTCTAGTCTCCCAAATCTCGAAATGTACTCCGCGGCATACAAAATAGCAAGACAAGTTCTCAAGAACAATCTACATGCACATTGCAAAGTGGATACATACAGCAGACATGGTGTTACCGCAATCTTAGAATCAGCAGATAAACACGAACCCCGGGCACCCCTCGCCATCGACCCAAACCATGGAGGGCTAAATACCAAGTATTTCTATACGCGGGACCGCGAGCTGGCGACAGACAACAATTACGCTGTGTCCCCACGGAGTAATTACCGCATCATCGGTTGTCTTTAGGGCCGTCTTGTTTAGATAACTGAAAGGTGTAGAGACAGAGAGAGTGAAGAGGTTGCTGGGAAAAGGAAGACGGCTGACTAAGACGGACATTAAACCGTTTATCTCTTGTCTCCTATATACGTCTGAAGAGGTTGATATCTTTATGTGGTGGTCGTCCTTGTCTGGTTCCCTGGGTACATCAGTGGCCTGCATTGTATGCATAATGGTTCCTGTCTATTTTCTTTCTGACCTCTGTTTCATTTCAGTACTGACGAGTGCATGATCTAAATAGTTAATTTTGAACAGTATACTTAACTGGTTGCATGCATAATAGTCATACAAACCTTTGCTGAAAAATTGTTGGTTTCCAATGTGGAAAACTTACAATCATGTAGACAAAGAAGCAATGGGATTTTCACTAAACTTGGTCTCGTTTTCAGTGAAAACAACAAGAAATTGTGTATTATGTCGTGTAGTAATTTTGTGCACGTTCACATAGGTGTTATTTCGATTGCTGCAATAGAAATAAGCGACGGTAATTTGCAATGGTGTCTTTGAATGCGTTTTACGCGAATTTGACAGTGTTGCAGGATAGGGGAAATATATTCACTGGAGAATTGGTACTGGTATAAACTTTAGAATCAGCGAGCTTTCAGATGGAAATATTTCTCAACCAATGTTTTTTCGCGAACCAACCAATGCTGTGCTTTAGTCTGTAATATGTTGTCTGGATCCCAGACACCTTCCCAATGAATTTCAATGGGATTTTGATGCTGCATTTTATTCAATCAAACCATAATTGGCAATAATAATAGGCCCATTCAACACGTTCATGGGCGGTTTCACACAGAACCATTTTCCGGGGCGTGGCGTAGAGTCGTTTGATTGTTGGGGGGGGGGGGTCGGTCACTTTTCCTTTAGTGTAGGATTCAATTGATGGGGCGCCCATTTGCACCCTCTGGATCAGCACCACATCGACTGTTGGTTGGTAACATCTTCGTTGTGTTTGTATTCTGCTACTAAGCATAATAATATTGTGGTGTTATTTCATACCTGCAGTTACAGCTAACTTGTCACTGCCATGGTCTAGTTTCATGAATCCACTCACGCACACATTTTGCTTAGCAGAATAAGTCTACAAACAAAGTATGGACGCATTGACGTCACCACGCTGCCATCTTAGAGATTAAAACGATGATGAAAAATGATGGGTCAATGGGCGGCCTTCTTTTGACCTCCAGCCGACGGAGGAGGTCGCCTTACTCTAATGACGTCATATCCATGAGGTCTAAACCATAGTTAAACGTAATAATATATCGATAATTAATAATAGTGCGTTCGACGAACGTTGGGCCCTGCTGTAGTTCCTTTCTTTTTTTATTGTCGCTTGTGCCCGAGGCGCACAAGTCGTGAACATTGACGCCAAGTATTCACAACGAAATTCACGACTTGTGGGCAAGTCGTAATTACGCCAATATTTCCCGACAACATTTAAATCTTGCGCGCAAGTTGTGAATATTGACACCAGTATTCACTGCAGCCTTGTGCCAAATCCGCAAACCCAAACGAGACGTGAGTTTGTTGCGTACATCAACAAGTCTCGGTAATTTATTCATGACATCGCCATTAACACCAAGCGGCCGAATGTTCTGATGCATAACCGTAGAAGCCGGGATTCAGAGCGCCACGTCTGTCATCTGAATGACTGTCAAGTGTCAAACATGTTGAAGGGGAATAATTGTAATACGTGGATAACCTTGTTGGAAATCCTGTAGTCCGGACGTGATTGGTTGTGGGTTTCTTCAACTAGCAATCGTTGAGGATCATTTTTATCATAAATCTGTAAGTTTCCATTTAGTCTACAGCGGTGAGGAAGGGATACAGCGGGCTTATGTTGTACCCCGAGGCTACTGGCCACAAGCCCCCTTGCCCCAGGGCTAGATAGACTTGGATGTTTTGGCCGAGAAAAAGTGGCCTGTGTGTTTGGTAACAGACGGAGTTGCTTTTGAGCCGTGTTCAGCAGGTTGTCGAGCAAAAATAAAGTGGTTTATTTTTTTTGCACATGCAAAAAAATTATTTTAAAATGATCGAATGAATGGTTGAATCTAGGTTTGCTCTTGAACTGAGTACGTTCTTAAATAATTGTCCGCCTTCACTTCAGGCTGAATAATTATTTCTTAGTTTCATTTGATTTATAATGCATTTCTTAGATTGTAATGCATTTCTTAGGTACTTCCTAAAAATTATGTCAAATTATAGCCTATATCGAAATTGTTTTCTCTCCAACTTGCATGAAAGTAACCAGCAACTAAAATTTTGAAACATTTAATGTTGTTTTCTTTCTGTCTGTGTTTCTTACCTTTCTTTAAACTGCCTAGACAATAAAGTCTCATTAAAATATCACTTAAAAGTCTACTTTGAAAGATAAATTCAGTAAATTGTTCGAATATTTAACAAAAATCGAATGTAAAAACTCAAATTAGTAGCATAATATTACTTTTGTTTTTGTGTGTTTTTCTGCAGATTTTAAAGCCAAAAACAGACTCGATGTTGTGAAGCGGTTTGGACCTTCATCGAGCAGCTAAACATCATTTGGGTCTTTTCCTTTCTTGTGACCGCCAACAAACATTGTACAAGAGCCAAGATCGTAAATCTTAAGATTATGACAAGTTGGCATGGCGGGTCAGACATCACCAGACGATATGTAAGTCATCGTTTCCTCTTTAGGCAGCCCACAAAAAAAACCTCCCAATTTTATCTCCTTTAGTTTTTCTAAGCTTTAATTCTGAACTATTTTGCTTAGTCAGGTCTGGTCAGTCTGAACAAGCATTTTTTCCGGTGAATTTCGGACTGGGACTCTTCGACAGGACACGACCGAGTGTCAGTTCTCTATTGACAGAGAAACAGGCTCAATCTTATCACATGATATTTCGGTAAATTTGAAATAAATTTTGGGTTGAACAAAGAACAACTGACTATAGCGCGGGACTTGAACCTGCAACCTCCGGTTTATTGTGCCGGAGGTCGCGGGTTCGAGTCTCACTCCAGCCATGTCTCACTCTAAAAACACAAGCAAAACACAACGTTGTTTTCTGAGAGTAAAAATCGCCCAGTTATGAAGCTGTAGATTATTCAAATATCTTCATGATCTCGTTAGACTTTGAAAATAGTGTAAATTGAAATGCTTTCATACTGAACTACCCTATTTTGGTCCCCCGTCATCATGGTTTGGAATATCCAAGCTTTGCATAATGTCCTCATCTACAGTTAAAGTGTGGTTTGTCTCATAGATCTACAAGTTTCCCTCAACGAGGCTTTTATGTGTCCGGTTTGATCACACGCTGACCCACGCAAAATAAAACAGATGTAATAAACCTCAGGATTAAGGATAGCTTTTCAGAATTAATTTACTGAAACTTTGACACTTTCAACCGATGTGCGCGCAGAATAAATCCCAAAGCACTGACGACAAGTACGCAAGCCTGAGAATATATTCAGCATTTTTTATCGATAAGATTAAAATATAAGAAAAACATGTCTATGTAAAGGGCAGTCTGCTTTTTGGTTTTCTGGTGCTTGTCTGTGTTATCAACTAGGCCTTTAACATTAAAAAAAGGCATATATTTCAATTTCAAGGGTTCTTTTTCTACAGCTTTAAATTGTGAACTATTAATTGTGTACAATTTGTTAGCCCCATATAATGTGATGAAAATGATTCATACTATCTCTGTTTAGATTGTCGCATACTTGTAAAAACCACCACCATGCCCTCACCACCACCACCACCACCACCACCACCACCACCACCACCACCTCCAACAATTAAAAACAACCCACAAACAACAGCAAAAGAAGCAGCAACAGCAGCAGCAACAGCAACAGCAACAAGAGCAGCAGCAACTACATAAGCCCATCAGCGGCAGTATTTTGAAGATCATTTGTAGCAGATGAAGAAAAAAAACAAAGAGGTAGGCCTAAATGTTTTCACTCTCGGGACTCTGTCTCGCCTTCGACTCGACTCAGAAACTCAGTTCAATAGTTGTTTGAGATGTTCCGTTTTAAAATCATCCGTGCACCAGCAAGAAGGAGTGACGTAACGGGGGGGGGGGGCACGGGGGCAAATGATGTCTGTGCCCCCTTGTGCCCCCTAAAATTTGACCACAGTTTCGGCACTGTATGGCAAGACGTCAAACCCACGCATGTCAATATTACTTTATTACAAGACGAAAAAGAACTACCAAAACAATCGTGTTCTTATCATAAAAAGAAAACCCTTTTGCAAATGATAACTATTTTCGCATTTTGTCTCCTACAGATTTGCACGCTTAGGGGCGGCTGCTAACGTGTTTTCTTTGTTTTGAAAACAAACACTATTTTTATGGGCAAATACAAGCTTGCAACAGCGTGTAAACTTAACGTCCAAACGTTTCCTTAGCGTGGATTTTTTTCAAATTCGTGTCTTTTGTTTGACCAAGTACCACACTGCAGCATCACCCAGAAACTGCCAAATAAGAATGTGAGGTTTTTTTTTTACGAGAGTGATTAACGATACAACGCGACCGACCTTTCCACCAAGTCTGAAGCTCGCCTGGGCCGGTCGCCGAGGCTCAAGGCCTCGAGGTCTTCGGCACTAAGCCCGCGGTGGGTACCGCACGCACGGGCGCGCTGGATCGCACATCTCCACCACGTTGAAACAGTAAAACAAAAACAAAAAAAACGAGTGGTTAGGATGGATTTTGTTTACCACCGCTCTTGGACGTTAATCCTTGGTAATAATTCATCCAAAGTGAGACAAGTGATTCTCAGTGAGAGATACTTTGAGCGTTTTATAGCTCCATGCTTCGAGGTAATAAGTCAAAAAAAATGGCATTGGTCAACAAGGCCCCATGTTCTTTGGTGGTCTTCACCCGTTCCCAAACCCCCTTGCTCTATGCCAGACCTACAAATTCAGCCATTTTTTGCTCTCGGGTTCCAGCTGTTGATTTGTTTACCAATGAACGAATCTTGAATCGGGCTATTGCTTTAGAAAGATTGGGAATGTTTACTGGTAGGCCTTGCAAGATTTCCTGGGATCACGTGTAGTGTAACAACGGCCGCAAGGTGGATGGGTGGACCATGGGTGGACTCAGTTTGAGAGATGCAGTTCACCCCACCCCCCGTACCCCACCTACTATCCACCCGGCTGCATGTAGAAATTGTAGGCCGACAATAGATTCTAAAACACACCAAGCTGTTTTTGAGTCTGGATTTAATGTCTTGGTTAATTTACGGACCCTCTTGGGCTAAGTGAATGTACATTTTGTCCATTTTATCAGGAAATACATAATATAACAAATTTACATAGTATAATGACCAATAATTGCTTCCTTTTCCCAGACTTCCAAACTTTGGTGGTCAGTTGGAGCTTTGAATTCATGACAATGATCAAGATAGAGCGACCTATAGTTTTGTTCAATTAAACGCGATGTCATTTTAAGTCTGTTTCATCTCTTTTATGCTAAATCTCCATTTGTTATTTGTTTTAGTTTTAAAACACAGGTTGAACTCCATCCCCCTTTTAGCGCAGTAAGCATATAAGCGACACTTAATTTAATTGAGATTGAAGTTTACTTTTATACAAATGACTAGTAACCAATATTGAGGCAAGAAGTAGTTCAACTGCACCGCATTACTTGCCGTGATATTTTGTCATGTGGATGTCATTAAATACTTCTTTCAAAATGTACAGCATTCGTGTTAAAAACTGGCAAAGTTCAGGGTCACTGTGTCAATTATTGGCACTCCGCGTACGTAGAGTGGGACTCGCGCAGAACTCCAACACTGCGCTCGTCCCCCGGCGTCGGCGCCCTCGCGAGGGACCGGTGGCGGGGGCCAAGTGAACTTTAAACATGTCAAGCGACTTCAGTCAATATCATTCCCATGGCGACTCGTGTCATGATTGGCTTTTTCTTTGTTCGAAAATGTGTTTGTTATAGAATCGAAGATCGTTGTTTTTTCAATTAGAATTACTAACTGATGGATTTTCTCTGATATTTGCCACGTTTCTCTCCGCATGCCCCATCCCGTCGGTGGTGGACTTGCTGGTACGTGTATCAATTCAAAGTAGGCCAATAGAGGGCACTGTTTATGAAACCCGCGATAGAAGCATGAAGCTGGACAGGTGCGTATCTGCCCATCCGATGACGTGCATGTAATGTACATGTACATGTATACCTCCTCCATGGTATACCATGATGCTACCTGTTCATATCTATGGTAAAATCATATAGCTCCATGGTAAAGATGGTGGCTAGTCTTTCGAATTGGTAGCATCATGTGGGAATAGTTTATATGCTTTATTTTTATGAAAAATATTTCATTAATTTTAACGTGATAATTTAAAAAAGGATTCACATTTACAATGGAGAGTTTTTAAATAAAAAAAAAGCACTTCCAAAAAATTATCATGGGCCCGTCCGGGAATTGAACCCGGGACCTCTCGCACCCGAAGCGAGAATCATACCTCTAGACCAACGAGCCGACACCTTGATCAAAGCATTTATTGCAATATAATCCCCTGTATTAATTATTGCCCTAGAATGATGGTAAATATGTGTATTTTGAGAATTTATCAGGCTAGATAGACTACCATGTGTGTACATATTACACTTAAGTGTGTATTCTCATCAACGAATATAACAAATCAGCCGTTAAGCTGTTATCGATCATTATCAATTATACCGACAAAGCGGCGTGTCCTAGCAACGAGTAATGACATGCCAGCTCTGAGGGTTCATGCATTGTTTGTTTTGACGATGGCAGCAAATGTAATTCGGTGACAACAACCAGCTAACGTTACGAAGTGTTCATAAAAAGGTATCGTTAAATTACACAGAAATTAAAGCCTGAGTGGCACTGTTTTGTGTTTCGTTGCAATTATTCGTCTGTCTTGGCGTGTTAAAAAAAAAAAAGAGAGTAAACTAAGAAAGATATCGGGTCACTCGTTGCCTGTCGGAAATAGACGGACAACAATGCAATTTGTGGACGCAAATTATTTTTTAGAACTTATATTATTGGAGTACATAACACCTTTTCTGAGAGTAGTATTTCCAGAAAAGTTGTAAATATTAAAACAATTTGTTTTTTGATATTTACAACTTAGTTTGTAATCTGGTACTTGGTAATAAAAATAACATTCAACATGTGATGTTCAATTCAATTTATTCAAATTGTATACACATACATACAGTATGTTTCAAATTCAATCATACTCATCATACTAATTTTCATACTTACTTATTAATTAATATTTAAATTAGGCAGTGGACATTTTTCCGGCACCAGCTGTTTAAAGCATGGGGATTTCTACCTCCATGTTTAAAGTAAATATTATTGTTATATAAAGCCAGAACATGCGTATATTAACTGATTTTTGGACTTGTTGAAGATACCCACTGCCACTGGGGCAGACTGGGCCCAATTTCATGGCTCTGCTTACCTCAAGCAAACAATCGGCACTTATAGAAGCAGGGAATTCCGCGTTTACGCCAAGCATGTTTCACAGGTTTGCAGAGAATTGTTTTCTTGTCTGCGTGCGTACTCCATGATTATGATAGTCCATGTTACTATACTATTACTAGGCATTCTTCGCTTACAGTACACAGCTAGCACAGAAATTTTGCACTTGCAGAGTAAGCGGAGAATGGTGATCCTAAGCACAGAATACGGCAGTAAGCAGAGCCATGAAATTTGGCCCAAGCTGTCATTGTTGTCACTGTGACCTTTTAAAAGCCTTTATTGTAAAGTAATAATGAGATGGGAATCAGACTGTTTTTCAAACGTCTAACTTTATTTCCCTGCTGAGTGCGCTATAGCATCTTGTGTATCCTTTTTAAGTTCTAAGGTGCTACATAAATTGATCTCAAAACTCAAAATTGTAAAAAACCTGTCTTAAAAATGTTTTCTTTATTCACATGCCTTAAGTACCTAATTGGTATACATACGCTATATCAGACTACGGCACCACTAATACTATTATTATTTAGTATTTTTTCATTTCTACAACAAATATTTAACTTCTTACGCCTTGTTATCTTTTCAGACAACCAACCATGAATAATGAGCCTAATCTTGATTACGATGAAACATATGGCGGCAAACCCCTAAAACTAAATAAACTGCCCTCGCTTGAGCAAAATGGTGCCGATGAGTACAAGTCCAAGAAACGGAAGAAGAAACGCAAGAAGTCACCCAGGAAAGCAGCTACAGCAACACAGACGATAATCCCTAAAAGGATTGACTATGTCTTGGTTTATCCCAAGGTAGGCATCAAGAGAATATTACCCCCCAAGAAAACAAACCCCCAAAACAAACAAACAACACCCCAACAAACAAACAACAACAACAACAAAACAAGAAACTTAACAAAAACAAAATTTTTAAATTTTTACTATTTTATTACACATCAAACAGCACAACGCAATTAGCATAATTCGTGCCAATAACACAATGAAAAGAAAGAAGAAGAAATGTTAAGTTTTAGATGTGGGAGGAAAACCCAAACTAGGGAACATCTACCCAATCAGGTAGGGACTGATAACTCAATCTGCATGCAAGGCTCCGGTCTGAGGTGGGATTTGAACCAGGGTCCACAGTGAAGGGAAAGGCAGGAACAGAAACCACCGTGCCAATCTGGGTGCAATATCATGGCTCTGCTTACCGTAACCAAAGAATCGGCGCTTACGCCAAGCTTGTTTTTTGCTTGGATTTTTGCTTGTACGTGTTTGTCTTCCACGTTACTAGGCATTCTTCTCTTACACAGCTAGTGCTGAAATTGGGCGCTTGCAAAGTAAGCAGAGAATGGTGAGTGCAAGCGCAGAATTCAGTGGTAAGCAGAGCCTTGAAATTGGGCCCTTTTCCAAAAGACACTCGTTTGGGATAAAGTTTGCATATATGGGACTTAAAGTTTAAAGACATGGCTGTGTCTGAATCAAGTGACTATGGCTTTAGCTATG
>CM021530.1:5365288-5377536 GCA_010994315.2 Pisaster ochraceus
GTCATTACCACGCAGTGAAGACCGGCTCATCGCACTGTTATTCCCTAATTAATATACTGGCTGTCACATAAAAGGTGCCATCATTACTATATTTTGATGTGACGGCCAGTGCAGGCATGCAGAAACGGCTTTAAAGTTAAAATTCCTTACACAGTCTTGTTTGAGTTCAATCCCTGCTGTATATGAGTTTGTAGCACATTGTTCACAATTTGTGTCGAGGGCCACAAGCGTGACAGTTTTGACCACTAATATACAGGGATCCACTATCGTTGGTTCATTCGTCTAGACCATCTAGACTGGCAGGTTGGAGGAGAGCCAGTTAATAGTATCGCCATCAATGGTGGCCAGGCCAGCAGCACCGGTTTGGGGTCCGAAGTTTTTGCATTCCTGGATTATATGGTTTATAGTCTGGGTGGTTCCACACACAAAGAGTAGAGGTAGCAGCCCCAATTCTGCAGAAGTACTCCACTGTTATTACTGTTAAAAGAAGTTATTGAGTGTTTGCTGTGTGTCTTTTCCCTGCAGATAGAGGCAGTATACCTGTTTTCTGAAGGAACCTCAGCTAGCTGTAATATGGAATTGATGCTACAGAAAGTCAGAGATGCTCCTATCCCAATTAATGTTGTTGCTTTCAATAACACTGATTCCACAACCATTAAATTCCTGAAGGATGTATCAAGGCTGACTGGTGGAAGGTAATTGTTGTTAATTTATATTATTGTACTTTGAATTGTTATTTTAACATTAGTCATTTTGAAGCATATGCTATGTAATTTTAAATGCACCCAAATGGATTTTGGTGATTAGAATTCAAAACTTTCTTGGATTGAATGAGTTAACATGGTAAATGTATCCAATGCTCACCTTTTTCAGAACACCCCCCCCCATACACACACACACACGTGTGTAAGCACCGGCAATGGTGGACCCTCCTTTGTTCAACCCTTTGTGATAGCAACCGTGGACCTATTGTCCCTTTTGTTACGGGTCCACAGTTTGAATGTGTATACCTACCCACACAAACGCACACGTTTGTAAATCGAGGACTTCTCTTTTTTCTCCCATTGTTTGGACTTATTTTTTTTTTAGCTTAGTCCCCATTGGTTTTGTACACAAAAGCAAAGCGAGGACGTCTTCGCTCTGTCAAACACCTGGATCCCTTTTGATAAAGTCCTCGTTTTCAGTGGGTAGACACGCTTACACACAAGCACACCAAAAAAAACCAAACAAACCAAAAACTTGAGACCCAATAAACCAAGTTAAAAGTTTGTCACAATATGGGTGAATATACATCAAAAGCTTTTTCAGATCTTAAGGGTAAACATATACAAATTGAAACTCTCGCCCCAAAGAAAAGGAGGGATGGGGGCTCCAACCTCCCCAAACAAATTCATTTTGTTGGTACATAAAGTTCTTATGTATTTATACACATAGGCATGGGATTTCTCAGGGTTATTCCAGATGTCAGGAATTTCTCAAAATCTGCTTTAGCCTTCAGTTTTCTTGAAAGATGTGAAACAGTAACCAAAGGGAGAAAGAAAAGAGTCCTCATTGTATCCAAACCTGTAGTTTTGTATTTCTGGTAAAGAACAGAGTCTGTAAACCTCCTGAATTGTAACATCAGGGAGGTTCCAGGTCTAGAATAAGAAAGAACCGAGGACCGTAGATCACATTGGTCAAATCTCATCCCTGTTTACAGATAGGAAGCAACTATAGAACACAGGGCTGTTTTCATCACAAATTTTGAAACAAATTTCCTTTTGTTTAATATTCCTCTAATTTTCTTTATATACGACTTTGAAGTGATCTATTCTTTAGCTGTGCTTTGGATTAGTTTACTTTAATTAACTCTTTTTGTTTTCTCCCAAGGTTTCATGCGTTTGCGTTCAACAAGCTTGATTCTGATGTCAGTGGAACAAGTGGGTTCTCCATGGACAATAAAATCTTGATGGGTGGTGTGCCCCCAGGGGCCGGTGCCAGGGAAGATGTGGTGGCCATGTTTACTGAACTTGAAGATGCTCGACATGTACTGTCTGACGTTCAAGTGTTGTTGGACAATGCTATCCCTGATGGGAAAGTAGATACTGGTATGAGACAGCAATTATTGTTTGCATGAGAATGTTGTTATTATCTGATTGTTGTACTGTTGTAAAAGAATCATTAGGGTAAAGGTTGGAGGGGGGTGGGGGTGGTAGTGCAATCTGAAGTGGTATGATTAACCTAGAAGTTGTTTGGAGATACTCAGAGTCCAAGTTGAACTCCGTTGAACATTACCGGTAGATTTAGTATTGACTGTAACATCCAAGTAACAGTGTGTTCACGACAGATAAGAAATATAATCAGAGCCAACATTTACCAGATGAGAACAACTTTTGGGTCAAGTGTTGAACTTTAGCTCCATGGCTGGTTCACTTGACTTATTGGATATACTTTTTCTCATGAATTAAATTTGGCTAAAAGTACACCTACCATTTTGACAAATAAGAAAATTGTACTACCCATAGTTAGCATTTTACAGCCATGGATTTTTCCATAAAATGTAGCCAGTCTACATGTCGGCAGCCAAACTGCAGCCGACCCCACAAAATCACTAATTAGGTTTTTTTATCAAATATTCAAATTTTTGGTTTAGTTTATCCTCATATCAATGCAAACAAACATAACAATTTCAGTTGTTTAAGAAACTCCACTCAGTTTCCAACCCCCTGAGGTCATAGAGTGTGCAAAGAAAAACAGCAAGCATCCCAAGCTGAAATGTAATTTTTTCAAAAATATAAATTTCAAAATTGTTATTATTATTTGTTTATTGATATCTGCAGACCCTCAGACATGTCAGAAGAGAAATTAATTTCAAGAAGTTGTAAAACCATTGTTTTGGATTACTAGTGCAAACAGCACATTTTTCTTTTGACTGTCTGCAACTAGCTTGTCTGATAACAGTGCGTCAATTCATACAGAAGGATGCAATAGAAGAGTCTGAAGATGTTTGCTTCTTTTTTGTACCTTCTCTCTAACTTTGTACCTTGCCTGATCGCAGCTCGTCAATCCATACAGATTGGTGAAGAAGTAGAAACTAAAGATGATTGTTTCTTTTTTTACCTTCTCTCTAACTTTTCATCTTGTCTGATCGCAGCTCGTCAATCCATACAGAATGGTGAAAAAGTAGAAACTAAAGATGATTGTTTCCTTTTACCTTCTCTCTAACTTTTCATCTTGTCTGATCGCAGCTCGTCAACCCATATAGAATGGTGAAGAAGTAGAAACTAAAGATGATTGTTTCTTTTTTTACCTTCTCTCTAACTTTTCATCTTTACTGATCGCAGCTCGTCAATCCGTACAGAAGGGTAAAGAAGTAGAAACTGGAGATGATTGTTTCTTTTTGATCTTATCTCTAATTTGTCATCTTTTCTGATTGCAGCTCGTCAATCCGTACAGAATGGTGAAATACCAGAAACTGAAGATGTTTATTCCTCTTTTACCTTCTCTCTAACTTGTCATCTTTTCTGATCGCAGCTCGTCAATCCGTACAGAATGGTGAAGTAGCAGAAACTGCAGAGCGTAGTGAGCAGTACATGAGTTCAAAGGAGTGGGTATATAAGCATGGATTGAGAGCTCGTAAGCTGGATTTATACGATGCGTTGAGCGTCTGCGCCTTCAAGCATTGTGATGGAGTTGTAGATGTTAAGAGACCACCCGATGATGAGTACACAGATGCGGTAAGATGGTCCAGAACGTCTTGAAATTCTTCCAATAGAATCCTTTACTCTTCAGTGTTACTAGAACTGTTTCTTGTGTATTGATTAGGAGTGGTGAGGAAAATCAAATCATCTTTGTTTTGATGATTTTGAATATTGTTGGAGAGTTATTATTTTCATTCAGCTTGAAAATTTAATAGATGTTTATTTTGCATCGGGGACCAAGAATATTATTTGTTTTTTTGCCCTTACACCGATGTGTATTTCCCGAGTTCTGTGCAAAAATCCACAGGCAAATCACTCAGGTGGGATTTGAACCCACAACTTTTGCCATGCTAGAGCAGATGTCTTACCAGTTGACCAACAAGCAAGCCTGGTGGCTACAGACAGTTTGAATTCTGTATTTTATTGAAGCGAATACTGCAACAATTTAATAGATAATAATTTTGCATAGGGGATAAAGAATAATTTTATATTAACCAACTTTCCTTTGGCAGCTTTTATCCTATTGGTTAAAAAAAAACCCACCTAAATATACAAAACAATTCCCATAAAAGAAAGTTTCAAAATTTATGCTGTTTTTCTTGACTTTCTTTAGGCAACAAGAAATAAGTTGGTGAATGCCAAGTACTGTGATAAGTTCTGCCATGTTCACTGGAAAGATGGATCCCTAAAGCATGTTCATGTCACTGCCGATATCCATCGTAATTATGAGAAGAAAATGAACGTAGCTCTACAAGACTTACAGAGAAGGTAAGCTGTAACAGCTAAAGGTTGGGACGTAGTTCGAAAAAAGCAAAGTTTTATCCTAAAAATTGTCTGTAGACCCCTTGCATTGGCCAGCATCTCTCATGAGGTCAAGCAGTGGAAATAACTTGTCTATACACTTCCTTGGATTGGCCGCCTTCGGAATGTTACCGTAGGTCAACGTCATGGCCCTGTAGAATGTTCTGGTGGTATAATGTATTGCCAGTTTATGCATATGGGGATGTTCCTTTCACACCAGCCGCCCTTCCGTGGCAAAACAGCCTAACTCAACAAATTTTGAGACAAGCAAGTACAGAGATAAGCTGTTTTGCCATAAAAATGGGACAAAGGTGTAAAAAAAGAGGCTGAGATAGGACATACGAAATATGCCTTTAAAACTTTGAAATGGAAAAAGTGCCCGCAATTTACCCAGAAATTATCTTTTTATTTAAACCCACAATTTTTGAGTTGGGCTGTTTTGCCATGGACATGATGGAAGGGCCGACCTAGAATGTGCTCGACATTTGAGACACTCCCTAAAAAGTTGTTTTTAACTAAAATTGTGGCTTACTCTGGAGTAGTACAATTTGTAGAGTAGATATAGGGTGTCCAGATAGGCCATGAGGTTGGCTCAGTGCTTTCTTTCCCTGCGCTTCACCTCTGTGGACCTCGGTTTTGAATCCTACCTTAAACTGGAGCCTTGCATATGATTGGGTTTTCAGTTCCTACCTGATTGCGTGAGTTTCCCTATTGGGGGTTTCCCATTTTGGTTTTCCACTCACATCTAAAACTGTACATTTCTTCTCTTTTCCTGTTCACCATTCTGTTACTGGAGCTTGTGCTGTTCGATGTGAAACAACAAATAAACAATATTTAAAAACAAAACAAAGACATTCATTTATAGATACCAGGGCCCAATTTCATAGAGCTGCTTCAGCACAAAAAGTAGCTAAGCACAACAAAATTATGCTTACAAGAAAAAAGGTTACCAGCTAAAATACCATGATCCAACGTAAAATCTGTGGCTGGTATCCTGCTTAATTTTGCTTAGCAGAAGATGTTTAGATGTTTAAGCAATTTTTTTCTGCTTAAGCAGCGCTATGAAAGTGGGCCCAGAAGAAGATCTTCTTGGTTGGTTAAAACTTTGTTGGACTGTAAAGTTAACCTTTTCAATCGTTTGCTTTTCTCTTGTATTTAGAGTTGACTGGCTGCAACAAGGCAGTAGAGAATTATTCGGAACCATCATTGAGAATGAAGTTTATATCCTGATTGATACATCCAACTCAATGGAGAATCACCTGGGACTCGTAAAAGAGAAACTTTTCAAACTGATGCAGGTTAGTGAAGATACAGTGGGGTAAAAGTATTTCATCAAATTGCTTAGTACTTAAGAATGTTTTACCTTGCGTCTTTCATTGTCGATTTCATCAAGCTCTTGTATGTGCCTTTGTTCCTAAGCAAGATGCTTAACCATTATTTCTTCATCCTTCTGGTGGGACGTATAGCTGTAGGTCCTGTGTGTAAAAGTACCCAGTACACTTATTGCTAAGAGAAGGGGTTTGCCTTGATCCTTGTGGCATGGTTTTGTAGCACCTTATGAACCCTTACAAGTTGTTTTATAAATGGGTCTCGCAATTCAAAAACCTCAAAAACCTGTCTTAAAACAAACATAATCAGCACTGTGATACGCCTATAGATAAAAGCTGTAGAAAAACTTGCAATTATCATTATGGATACTTCTTTGGTATCCCATTGTAGTATTCTAAAACTGTTTCCCTCTTTGGAAACTTTGTTCAAAAGTTAGGAGTAGTGATCAGATCAAAATTTTGTTGTGTAGATTTTCTTTTTGACCACATTCACTGGAAGAAAATTCTTGAGAGGAATCGAACAAGAGGTTTAAACAATTTTGACTCGAGTTTGTTTCAAAATAAATTTATCTTCCTCTGTAGGAACAACTTCGTCATAAATCTCGATTCAACCTGGTCAAGTTCGGAAGTCGCAGTACGTCCTGGAGAGACCGTATGGTGGAAGTGACTGAGAACAGCTTACAGAGTGCATGGCAGTGGGTGCGAAACCTGACCATTAGTGGATCCACTAACACATTAGCTGCACTGAAGGCGGCATTGGGTGATGTCAACACACAGGCTGTGTATCTTCTGACTGATGGTAGACCTGATCATGTAAGTCAAGTCATTCAAAAAAAGCAAGATCGTTGGTTTCATCAGTCTTGAACTGTAGTTGTCATGAGTGCCTTTAGAAGCTGAACGTTTGAAACCAAAGCTTGTTTCATCCACAATTGTGGTTGAACATTTGCAACCAAAGCTTGTTTCATCCACATTTGTGATTGAACGTTTGAAACCAAAGCTTGTTTCATCCACAATTGTGGTTGAACATTTGTAACCAAAGCTTGTTTCATCCACAATTGTGATTAAATACTTGCAACCAAAGCTTGTTTCATCCACAATTGTGATTAAATACTTGCAACCAAAGCTTGTTTCATCCACAATTGTGACTGAACATTTGCAACCAAGCTTGTTTCATCCACAATTGTGATTGAACATTTGAAACCAAGCTTGTTTCATCCACAATTGTAATTGAACATCTGTGCCAATCTTGTGCAATTAATTTCATGTTTAATTAATTTCACCGTGGTCACATCACCAAGTCTTGTAGTTTTCCCATTAGGTACACTACCACTGAGGTCTTTTTAGAGTGCCTTTAGAGCCTTGAGCGTGTTTCAGATATGGTTTTGCTGAACATTAACTTTTTAAATAATACAATATAATAATATATGGATTCATAAAGCACACATTCTAATTACTCATAGGGCTACATCAATAGATGAAAATAGATGTACAATTATTAATCACGGCAGAAACTGAAAAAATTGCTTAGAAACTAGACACAGTGTGCTTGTGTAAAGCGCATTGTCCTCAGTTCTGTGTTGAAAGTTTCCAGAGAAACAATGTACCGGATAGAATCAGGTAGTTCATTTCAGAGAACAGGTCCGATGTGTGAAAAGGCCTGGTTACCTTACCACACTGTCCTGGACCTGGAAACAACCAGGACTGGTGAGGAGCCAGAACAAAGCGAGTAGCTGCAGTGTTTTATCTTGAACAAGTCCTTGATGTAGTCAGGTGCTAGGTCATGAAATGATTTGTATACTAAGGTCGACATCTTAATGAAATCAATGCTCCTCCAGACTGGAAGCCAGTGGAGAGACATGAGAGTCGGGGTTATGTGTTCATACTTTCTAAAGTGGCCCTGAACTCTTAGCTGTGTTGTTCAAGACCCTCTGCAATGGAAGTATGGACATATCTGGTAGACCAACCTCCATTTACTATGGAGCTTTACAGTCTAAAGACATTGTTACTGCATTGTATTTTGTGCTCTACCTTTGATTTCATCTTCAAATTGTTAAAGGTGTTTTTCATTTCATTTTTTTCTTTACATCATTGCAGCCACCGAAAACCATCCTAGCTCAAGTCCAGTTACAGAAAGCTATTCCAATTCACACCATCTCATTCAACTGTAACGACCGCGAGGCCAACGACTTCCTTGCGCATCTTGCGTCGGACTCTGGAGGGCGTTATCACTACTACTCCGACGATCTCTTGGGAGTGGCACCGGAGTCTGCTGGCCCACAGCCGTACGAGAGTGAAGATGTGAGGTTACTGAAGGAGGAGATGAAGAAAGGGCAGGATGATATGAAGAAGTTGGCTGACTTGAGGGCTCAGTGTGCCCTGTTGGACTGGGGCAATTCTAGGAGTGATGCTATCGGTTGTGGACGTGATCACGGAATCAGGTAAAGATAGAATAGTATTTTCGAACTTACCATCCATCGATGTGTGATAAGCATTATCTACACCATTTCTTTCCTGGGTCATGCAGAGCCAGTACTACTACTCAGGTGGGATTCGAACCCATGACCACCACATTCTAGAGCAGATATCTAAACCACTAGACTACCGAGCATGCCAGATAACAAGGAGCCAGTTCAACTAACAAGCAGCAGTTTCCACAAACAATTTAATTGCATCAGGGATAAAGAATATTTTTGGGGTTTGATCTCTAAAAATTCAGACAGTGTCAATGAGGAATGATTGTAAGCTGTTTGTATGAAACACTTCTTGACAGTTTGTCATCCAAATCTTCCTTGAATAAGAGATAAATAACTTTGAAAAGTTTTTCAGCCATAAAGTCTGTTTTCCAAACTGAATGTAAGAACAATAAATGATTAGATTACATCTAAAATGATCCAAAACATAAGACCCAAAAAGATTTGGAACACAAAACCGTTTTGTGATTAGGAATTTTCTACATTTCTCATGTGCAGTAGTTCACGTAGACCTCAAAAGAGATCTACTTGTTTCTCTGGCAAACTTGGTTTGTCTCTTTATAATTGTCGCTGTGACTTTGCAAACAAAATATTTAGATTACACGCATACTCTAATGTATGGTAATCAGTTTGGATTCACTTTATACTTACAATCAGTCTGAATCGTTTTTTTTTTCTTCTCAGTAAGCGTCCTTCATCAGCAGCAAATCTACGCTCTGCCTCTCAGATCTTAAGCCGTGATTCGGTAAGCCCCGCCCCTCCGCGTAACACCAGACCAATGAGTGCTCACAGTTTCCACACCCCCTCAATGCGTCGTCCGATGTCATCACTGAGTATGAGTTCAACTACTCATGAGCGATGCAAACCGAGGTCGAGGACGTCCACCTACCCACCCCGTCCGATCTCGGCAAACTCCAGGAAGAATAAACCAAATGTAACATGTAAGTCAAGGGCAACCAAAAACACTTCCATTTTGAAATTCAATTATAAAAAAAGACAGGGAACTACTGTATTCTTTTTCCACCCAGACACTTGAGTGTTGATTTTGACAATGAATTTCTCATGAAACGTTAATGGAAACCTGATCTATGTGGCAATAGACATACCAGCAAGGCTCGAAATTAACACCGAACCGCAGGCCCCAGGCTAGTGATTTTAGCATCGGTCCAGTATTTCACAACAGGGGTGGATTTCACAAAGAGTCAGACTATGTCTTATCTCAAGTTAGGACGAGTTACTTGTCCTAACTTAGGACTAGCCTTAAGTTTTTAATAACTCCTAGGACTAGTCCTAAGTTAGGACTATCTTTGTGAAATCGACCCCAGGACATGTTCAGTGGTCTTTTTTTGTCTTCATTTGAATACTAATACCTCACTGTGTTATACAAAATTTTGTTCAAATGTTGACTTTTTAGGAATCTTTCAATTCTGTTGAATAGCGAAGTATACCTACCCATTAAGAGACCAATCTTCTCTTGCTAGTTCCTTTCTGATTGTTCAAATACAATCAGTTTATATCTTAAACTGTGTTCTCTCATTTTGAATAAGGTCTTGTGAAAAATAATTCTGGTCCATTAAAAAATTTGAATCAAGAAGTGCTGAAGTCTGGGTGACTTTCCCCCTAAATGCGAGCCCTGCATACCAGGTCATTTTATCACTGATTGCTTAACTCTCAAAATGTGTACACTTTGTCGAATGTTGGATTTACCTGGTAAGGCTTTTTACCAACCAGCAAATTCAGGTGGTTTCCTCTTTGCAAAATGGAGGATTGGAATGACACTCTGACAATAATAATAAATGATAATATCAGTCGTTTATATAGCCCCTCTGCCACAGGATTCAAAGCATTGTGGCAAGTACCCTATGTTTGAATTATGAGACACTTTTTATAGCAACTTGTAAGCTGAGACGGCGCAATCTTCCAGCCAACCGTACAGGACAACCGGGCTAAGTGCCTTTTTAAAACGATAAGTGCACTGGTTTTTTTTAACATGCATTACATTACACAACACACAGGACCAACAGCTTTGCGTCCCATTCGAAGGGCAGATCAGCATTTCTTAATTGTCTTGCTCAAGGACACGGATGCCAAGCTCGGGACTCAAACCCACACTCTGCTGATCAGAACCTCCAAATTGGAGTCTGGTGCCCTCGACTACTTCGACACAACATGCCACACTTTTTAGAATCAACTTCATCTAATGATGATACTTTACTGTGTTTTTGTTTCTTCTTCCCCAGATCACACTAAGACAAGTTGGTTGAGATTGAAAGGAAGTCTCGATGGCTGGGTCGTCCCAGAGACTAGGAGTATGCTTCAAAAGCAACAAGAGAGATTCAACTTGGCACTCAATGGTAAGACAAATTACAACAAGTAATATGACTTTAATCATTCCGCGCCTGGATTTCTGATGTTTTTCTGTGCTCAAGGACAGGATGATTTTTTATTTTTGTTGTTGAGAATATCGCTGACATAAGCACTTCCTTTATTTGTTTACCAATAGGTATGGAAAAGGAGCCGCAGATGGCAAAAACACCCAAAAAGAAGAAACTTGTTGAGTAAGTTTACCTGACATGTCAAGAGTGTTCAATTAAGTTGGTTACCTAAAGAAAACAAGGGGGAAAGAAAGAGAAATTGTTATATTTTTAGGGAGGATACCAGCGTTTTCTCTGAAGTCCCTGACGAAGATGATTAAAGTCTTTGTTATTTTCCTCCGTGTGCCATAGCAATACTACATATTGATTCAAATCGCACTAAGGAGGTAAAAAAAAAAGCTGAGAAATATTACAGGAATTTTGCTGGCCAAAAGACCAGAGCACTTATGTAAAGCGCAAAAATACAGTGTTGTAAAATGTGCTATATAAGAACTAGCTGTTATTTTTATTATTATAATTTGAATGCTGCTAATTCATTCAGCTAAATTCTAGCATTTAAACAGTAAAAACTGAGTTAAAACTGATTTTTCCTTTCCAGTCCAAAGACAATGTCATCCAAGCGTTGGTTACAGAAACATGGTCTGAAGGCTCGTAAGCTGACTATATATGATGCTCTGGGTAAGACTGCCGTCAAGCAACGCTCCAAGTACGTCCCAATTCTAGATAAGCATGTCATCTCACAAGTCTTCAATGATGTAAGTAGTCAATATCGTCATTTTGCCATGTGTTTACTGCTGCGATGCTCCAAAACTAAATATTGGACAGGCCCGTCCAATATGGATAATTACTGGACGCTTTGCAGTGTCGTCTCTAAATAATAATTCCCTAATCAAACCTCGGCCCAATTTCATAGAGGTGCTTAAGCAGAAAATATTGCTTAACAATTATCTGCTAAGCAGAAATGAGCAGGATACCAGTCACAAATTGTACATGTGTCATGGTAGTTTGGCTGGTAACCTTATTCTGGTAAGCATAATTTGGTTGTGCTTAGCTGCTTTTTGTGCTTAAGCAGCTCTATGAAATTGGGCCCAGGCTATCAGTGATGTTTAAATGCAGGCATGATGCCCAACTTAAAGCTTAGAATTGTTCTAAGTTATGATTTAGTTATCTGAACTAGCTATGGTGCTGTGAAAATAGAAACAATTGGAAAGATCGTTGATTTTTTGCAGGCCTTGAATTTCATCTGGAAGAGGGCAAAGCCATATACGTTCTGCAAAGGGCACTTCTATTGGAAAAATTGTATGGGACACTTTTGACCAAGGGCAAGACCAGGGCAACAGAGACCATGTCCTCCATGAGAGCAGGGCCTCCATGGTATTAGTGTAATTCAAGATGGCTTAAGCTGTCTATCAATCTTAATTGCTAAGCAAAGTGTGATGTCACTATGCAAATCACTTTGGCAATATTGACAACTCGTCTTTAAGATGAATCTGAGTGCTTTGTGAAAACAAGGCCAGGGCTGATTTGAACAGGATTTGTTTGAAAGTTTGAACTACCTTATAAGTAGGATTTGAAACTTTGCATGGTGGAAGT
>CM021530.1:5435420-5448133 GCA_010994315.2 Pisaster ochraceus
GTCCCCAGTTTTATGTTTCCCTACTTAACCTGTTCAGGTTGCACTCATATTGCACTTGACCATGTTGTACTGGACATATCAATTCTTTCCTTTTGTGAGGTGAAACGATTTCAATTGGAGAGTTGTTCCTTAAGTTGACTGTAAGCTGATCACTTTAAGAATTCTCTCAAGTTCCCTCTCAGTCGATAATTTAAAACCAACTTGTGTGATTCTGAGTACGGTATCCCTTAAAGAACGGCCATAGATTGGTTTCTGTCAACGTAAAGCTGATTTAAAGGCAAGAAAGGTACAATAAAAGTCACCTGTGAAAGTTTTAGCTGAGTACAGTGTCTGCTTAATATTGAGGAAACGGCAAACAACTGTCACGGTACTTTCATTTCCAAGTACGCGGAATCCACCCGCGTTTAGCGAGGTGACGGCGGGTACCGAACTCATGTCTGGCCGCACCACAAAATGCGCACCAAGGTAATTTGAATCGCCAAAACTAGCCTTGAGGTGAGTTTTGGAGAAACAAATTTGTCGACATTCTTTTATTGACTTTTAATCAAAGGTGGCAGACGAAATAATTCTCCAGGATGCTTACAACCATGAATATTTTTTTTATATTTAAAACATGGAGGCTTTCGGACAGAAATTACATTACTTTTTTGTTCGGGGGCATCACCAAAGGACGACCCTACCTTTGATTGCATGGATACAATAATTCCAGCTCACATTTATTTCCATACCAACAGAAAGTAGAACATGTACAAACAAAAGTACAAATAGGAAATTAATACGAAACAGGCATCAGATAAATGCACCGTGTGTGACACAATCTTGCAGCCGGGCCTTGTTATGAAATGCTTGACGGGCAGACAGGCAACAAGACAAGAGCAAAACTGTTTTGTTTTTTTTAAACCAGTGGAACTAATACAAATAGCACACACACACAAGTGTGTAATGGCCTCCAATCGTTCAACTCTTTGTCCTGACAAACTTGGACGCCTTTTTTTCATTTGTAAAAGCAATCGTGGACCTATTGTCCCTTTTTTTGAAAGTCCTCGTTTTGAATGTCACAACAAACACATCCACACGCCAACAACAGCATGGAGACAAACAACATGCGTATTATATATGAGAACAAACGATGTCCAAAATTCGGAGATGAAAGCTTTCCTATGTGTAATTTAAACTCCACCCACATTAGGGTTCGTAGTTTCCAGCGTCGCCTTCAGGCTGCCTCGGGCTCGATTCTGCACTCTCGGTGTAAGTCAACAAACCAAGTCCTCGAACAAATATTCCGCCTTTTATACACTGCAACGGAGCCATTCTTACCACCTTACAATAATGTTTTGCCAAATACTTCTTCACCAGCGACGTATTTAAATACTGTTGATACACCAAATATTGGCTCTTTATTTTTGTCTGGCAAAGTGCTTGGGTTAGAAAGGAAATTCAAATAGACAAGTTCAAGATAACTTGGATAGCGTAAGACATGTAGGAGGTTCAACTTGACTGAATGAGATTGACTTAATGATACCGAGCGGTCTTCAAGACGTACGTATTCCTCAACAAATTATGCTTATTCTATGTCTAAATTTTATTTAATAAAATTGTAAAAACCTATGAAATTGTCCTCGGACATCTCCGGAATCAATAAATGAACAAAACTTTTAAGATGTCAGTGAGGAGTCGGCACTGTAGATACATTCCTGTAACATATTACCTCATGATGAAAACTCTTTTAAGCAAAATCCCTTAATGTTAGTTTTTCAGAACTTGTTAAAGCACAACAACAGAGAAATGAGAAAATTGCATGTTGAGATCAGCTGGATCAAGCTACAGTCTTCCTTTGAGTTCATGGTGTTAATAGCCTGCCAACCTCGTTCCCAAGAGTGATCGATCTCGCCCACCATTTTGTCCCAGCATGCCTTGCTCGCTCATAACCCCTGGAATTGGTTCATTAAAATGTGACAGATTCTAGCCTGTGGCCGATCCACTCTACGCGCCTGCTCATGTATGGTAACCCGCAAAAGAGGCATCGATACGGCGCGCTGCCCATGGTAGCGAGGCTGACAGCCTAGTTCACGACAGACGCCGTCTCTACGTGCCATTTTGGGGTTTGGCTTTGAGCTGCGTCAAGTGTTCGAACTTTTGTACGCATCCTAGTGGTTCACCGACCAATCAGAGGGTATTTGATAAAACTCTCGCGTGCCGCACGCGATATTTCAAGCATCACGAAGAATGATGTGTCCGTTAAGATGGTCGATTCTACACTGTGTAACGTCAAGTGGGAACTATTCTGTTCCTTTATGTGCACGTGACATGGCAGACATCCTGTTAAGGTACATTAGCGGTGTTGACGACTTATTCCTACTTTTCCAGCAATTGCGGGCGAGCCCCATCAGCGTCTGAGAGACATGTTGAGTTGCTTCTTCCAACTGATACAAAGCGGGTCCTTTCAACTTACTATCTTGAATCTGTCCTTGCCTAGAGACCGAGCTGCTACTCCCGGGTGTGGGCCGAGTTCAGTCGACCTCTGAGGATGCATCAAATCTATCCCCGCCAATTTGCCGCTTTGTATCAATCAGTAAATCTTCAGAGGATAGAGTTATGTCTGTGTGATCATCCCATCCCAGCTACTACTCCTCCCGAGGCATGTCTTGTCTTCGTGGAGTTATTGCCCCCCCCCCCCTTCTAGGCCATCTCGTCTTTGTGGACTTAGAGGAATCTGTAATTGAGGGCCACTGACCTTCTTTGAGAATAACATTTCTCGTTTTTATCTTGACCCAGAGGGACTGTAAAGTTTTGTCAGCTTCCCATTATCTGTTAAAAACTTGTCACGCATGAATTAAGAACCCCCTTAATTTAACTTATGTAATGTCTCAACGAGAGACAGTGCAGACACACTTTCTGACAACACATCCCAACACATCACTTATTGAACTGTTTACATTG
This sequence comes from Pisaster ochraceus, assembly GCA_010994315.2. Taxonomy (NCBI): domain Eukaryota; kingdom Metazoa; phylum Echinodermata; class Asteroidea; order Forcipulatida; family Asteriidae; genus Pisaster; species Pisaster ochraceus. Next base: position 5,438,361 of record CM021530.1, read on the forward strand.
CATCAACTGCATGTCCAAACTGTAAATAATCAAATTCTCCAAATTGTACCAACATCTCTCTTTAAGACGTTGACGTGCGTTTCAAAACATCTTCAAAGATTAAAGAGGTTTGTTGTTTTTTTTCTGCTTGACCCACGAGGCACTTTTTATAGTTTTGTCAGCTTCGTCTTGGTTAGCTCATTCGTCGTGGTCCGTATTGCGGTTTTTGTATTTGTTTGTTCGTTCGCTTGTTTATTTACTGTTTTATTTTTTGCGCTTGTTTACCCATTCACAATCTGTTGCTACAACAACAATATCTTTATTATAACATAATTATAAAATTGCCTTTACATCTTTGTTTTGTTTTGTACAAGGCGTCCCAGCCTATACAAGCTTTTGCTTTTATGGGTGATGCCTCTATACAGTCCTAGTCTCTGTTAACTAATCAAGTTGTTTATTTCGATTTATGTATGGACAAATAAATGTTGATGATCGATTGATTGATTAGGGTAAAACAAAAATAAGAGCAAAGTATTTCTGAGTACGGAATGGTGTTGGATATGCCAGTAATTATATTTATATAAAAAACTAGCCTGACATTTCTCCCGTCGCACGGGCATCTGTTTAAAGACACCCATCTTCAAAAAGTATACTATTAAGAGAACAGTCGATCTGACGAGTACATGTCAGACCGGAACGACAAGACAGTGACCTGTGCGGGAAGTCAAATCGATACGGTGCGACCACGGATGGGTACAGGGTGTTGTGAAGCACGATCCTCCAGGGTCAAACCCAACCACTGTTTCATACAAATCTCAGGTAATAAATCCACCCTTGCATCACCGTTATTAAGTGCAAAGTTCTTGTGGATTTTCCACCTCAATAGTCAGGCCAGAAATCTTCGAGAAGAACCCTTCCAGGTGTCACCAAAGAGGCGAGAGCTCGGTGATTCGAACTGTCTCTATGCGATGAGATGGTCATGTACTTTCACTGTCACAACTTAGCTGGCAATTGGGACTTTCATCACTGGGGAGCCATTTCGCCTTCGTCTATTCAAATCAATGTAACAACCAAGTTGAGGCTGGAGGGGGAAAATAGTCGGGCTTCTTTTTTGTTACATCAATAGTCATCGTTGTAATGATACACAAGGATACCTGGTACTACGAATGTTTGGTTTGATTATACTATTACTGGTTACTGAAATACACGAATTCCATCGACAGCCAATGCACACAAATAACTTTCCATATACTTACTTATTTCTAAAAGCTTGTTGTTTTTTCATTCGTGATGTTCAAAAAAAGTGGCAAAACATGATTGTAAAAATGGTACGATGTGTAGATGGCTGAATCATCGAAGTGCGGGGTTGATTCCCAGTCATGACATTTATGTCCTTGAGCAAGGCACTTAACCATAATTGCTGCTCTTTACCTAGGTGTATAAATGGGAGCCTGTGAGGGCTGAAACAGCATCGTTTTGGATTAACCCCTTAGCGTTACTAAGGTATGCTCCCCAGGGAGTTAAAAAAAAGTTGTGATGAATGGTTTAAGTATGCCTGATGAACAGGGATAGTGTTGTAAAGCGCATTGATCTAGCTACTGTGATGTGTGCACTTTATAATAACCAAGTATTACTATTATTCAAAATCACACATTTTCCCAGCAATCATAAAACATGTCATAAGTGTTAAATTACACGGCGGGATAAACGATCAGATGTATTGCCTAAAATAATAATATTCGCGTCCTAAACGGGTAAAAACCAAGCAGAAATGGACCCCATGTGTTATTGTTTGTTTTATATTCCAGATCCGTTTAATCTGCTCATGATTTCAAAGCAATAACTTCAATTTGACGAGCTCGTTTATTTCATTCAGCCGCCCCTAAACTCATTAAAAAACAGCCCATGCAGAAACTCAAATCACTAGTCACTATTAAAATAAAGCTTTCAAGCACGTTGACAGCTTTTGCAAAGTGGCGATTTCTGCAAATTAAAGTCACCATAAATCCAAGCTGTTTCCCCGGGGCTGATGCTGAGCTATTGTCATCCCCACTCAGGTTTTTGTAACGACTGCTTACGTCATAACTAGTGACCTTTAATTTGTTGTTTTTTACGAAACTATAATAATGTTTGCGTTCAGGCGTTGCAGAGGTACGAAAACGTGCAGTCTTTTGACACAAATATCGCCACAAGAGTGGAGACGGCCCCCGTATTCAATGTGAATTATTTTTTTGTGAGAGAGCCATAAAACCAATGAACTAAATGTTACCAAATTAAGATGTTCGTTTAATTTGTAAAAGGAGTGACTTAATCAATTTCTCGGTGTCGATAGCCTCCGTCTCATTGTTTTGAATATTTTATGTCAACATAAAAAAGGTTCCCGCGTCCTTATATTTCAGCCTGAAAAAATCGTTTAAAAAAACTGAACAAGAGCAATTGCATACCGCTGCACTTTAAAATGTTGCGAGGTAAAAATGTACAAATGATCAATTTAATAATCTACACGGACTGCACGGCCCTCGACCGTTAAAACGCTTTTTAATGTACAGTGTTTACTTACGGCCAAAAACGTACCAAAAAAATTATCTGCTGTAAAAAAAAAAAAAAAGAGGCTTGACCTTGAGCTTCAGTCGAAGGTTCTACTTCTATATGCCGTAATTGGGAACCATGTGACAGGGTCCTTGCTATGGGGAGCCTCTTAACGTCATGGTAAACACCGAATAGCAGCAACTGTCTATTAAGGAGTTTCGCTACTGACTTGGAATTTGCAATTTGACAAATTTGACGTAATTAATGAGCAAGAAAAAAAACGAAAAAAAAAAACTGACCTGTGCAGATGGAGATCCTTGAAAAAATAAATGACTATTTTTTTTCCTAATTCAATTAATATAAAGTACAAAGGGCTTTATACTTCATTTTAACCTAGTCACGACGTTTTTATTGCCGATAGTTTAGCGAACAAAGTAAGTTACTAGTCGATATCTCTGAATAATTTTGTCTTAAAAATATACCGTTCAAATTTTGAAAGATTTTGTCCATCGGATTGATAAAACGTTTTTTTAAATAAAGAAAGTTCCACCATTTAAGTTTCCTTACGAATATATTCCCCAACCCCTTTTCTCTCCCTTTTCATTGTTCATCTCTTGTTATTTCTGTTTGCTCTCTACATTTCTCCGTTTTAATTTGTTCCCATTGACTGCTTCTGTTACACCAATAAACCTGTTTACGTATGTTTTGTTTATCATTTTAGCCTTCAAGAAAGACTCTGCTCGGGTCGAAACGTCAGGCCATTATTTGTTACTTTTGTCCATCGGACAAAAGCCCAACCAAAACCAACAACAACAACAACATCTACAATATCTATATAACGACTGAATTTCATAAATAAACAGAATAATATTTCCAGCAATTATAAGGAATGAAGGGTGAATCTTAAATAGCTTGTAACCAAATCCAGAGATCGACACCAAAACCAAATTAAATTTTGAAGAAAAATAAAAGTAAACCAATATGAAGGCAAAGCCCCATCAGTGTTTGGTTTTGATATCACAAAAGAAGTTTGAGTTTTAACTATGTTTTCAAAAGTCTAAACGATAATTGCTTAAGATGCAATACGTTACAATCCCTCTTACAAATTGCATGTTGGATAGGGAAAACAGCCCAAACATAAACCGAAATGCTTTGGTTTTATAGTTCTTTGGTATTTTCTCGCTTCTATGGGGATTTGGGCGCCTTTTTAGCGACAGATAAATTTATTAACTTTTACGCTTTCCTGTGCATCCCACTGTTTTAAAATCGAAGTTTTAATGTTTGTACATGTGGTTTATGCCCGAATGTATTGAAAGTCATGTAACATTCATATTTTGTGATATGGTGGACACTTTAGGAGTGCACTGTTCAATTTGGGTGTATGCAAACAAACTTGCCCAAACCAAATAGCACCGTAGTAATGTTTCCACCAAAATGGTATGGGCGATGGGCTTATTGTACAAGTTAGTACTTATTGTTTAGTACTTATTGTTTTAAAAGTACATAAACGCTAGGAAAATATGACCGATACTGCTCTATTCTCCGCATATTGGATCAATAGCAATACATTTTATAGCCTCTCATTTTGAAGGATTTGGCTCAGGCCAATGTAATACACCGCACTATATTAATTTGGAGTCGGGTGGCGAATGACAGTAATGCAGTACATCTATCAGCCTCTCATCAATTTATTTCACAGCTACGCGATCATTGGTCGGCCCTGCCTCTAGTTTAGATGGAAAAGGCCCTCTCTGGCGGGAAAGAGCCAGCCGTGTTTATCCCATACGCTTTTTTGTGTGTTAACGCGGCCTTGGGATGAGCGGGGGATGTTGCTGCTTGCGATAGAGGAAAATTGCCGTGTGGAATGCATCGTGCGACTGCTTGCAGCGGGACACCGTGCTACTAAATGACATGGAGGATAAGCCTTGAGATTAACACCACTCTAGGGGGACGGAATAAGACTTACTGCTGGCGTATCGAGACTCCTGCCCGTGCATAATTCCGACCCATTTACCGAGACATCTCTTCGTTTCTTCTACTGTGTCCGTACATGTCTGCAGGACGATTGTTCACCCGTGTTTTCTTTGGGGCTGTATGCTGATTGCACTACGACAGGTACATTAGATACCAAAAACAGTAAGACTATATTGCTGTATAAAACTGGAGTCAAATTGCACTTGTATCGCACCTGTGTTCGGTAGCATTCGACATTGACTATATAGCGGTATTATACTTGCTGGTATGCGTGTATTGACATCGGTGTCCATATACCGGTCTTCATGTCAGACGTTGTGAGCGTAATGATGCCGTGGTCTACGTGTAAAACCATTGCCCGCTAGCATTGCACTGTCTACCTGTATGGCCAGTCAACAGCACTACCGTCATATAACTAACATAGAACAAGGCGTTGATCTGTCACTCCAGAATAAGCCGGCTCAATCGACTAATCAGCCGGACTAAAGTTATAGGAGCCTCGCTATAAAAAAAAGTTAGCTTTGACTACACCGGTAACCACATGGGAACAGCGGCTCTGTCATGGCGTTATTTCAGCTCGTTCCCGACTTCCGTCAAGCGTACACTATGAGCTCCGAATGGATGTGACATGGCAACTCGTGACTCTTGCAATTCAATTAAAGATATCGTTTAATCTTATCATCGCGTGGTGAACTAGGAGTGTATCCACACAACGCAAACAATTCCATATCATATACCGGTATTGCACTCTCGGAACCAGACTAGTTGATACTTTTCGACACCTCCACGTTGGTCTCCTCGCTCCTCATCATTGTCAGCGGAGAAAGGATAAACAAAAACCTCTTGATTCGGAAAAAAAACTTATCAGATTCAAACTTGTAAAATGTGCAGCTACATGACGGGTAAGTCCTCACCTAAGACAAGTTCACCCGAGGACGAGGACAACCATGGGTTAAAACTCTCACCAGGTGAGGTATCAACAGCCTCATTTGTGTCTGCTGCTAGTGAGCTTGAGATAGAAGAGCCGTTGAGAAGGAGGTTAGATCTGAGGAGCCTCAGTGAGGGAGTTGCAGCACTCGTCTTCCCATCGGTAGGTAACCATCTTGGTTTCATTCAAATGGAAATACTTCACAGAACAGAAAACCACCCCAAGTTAAACCTGTAGTGTGGCGGGGTCATGACCGAGTGAATATATGTGTTTTAACATTATTGACTATTGTTATGACCGATTACTACTATTTCCCCTAATTGATTACTATGGATGCCACCCGTACAATTGTATTAATTTTGTTATGTATAAATTATGTCAAGTCAGGTTACACGTCATTTAATGTAACCCAAACACCGTGTAAAGTTCACTCCGGCATGGTACCTCTTCAATTCATTTCATATATATATATGTAGATGTTCCAGGGAAAGGGAACACTGACCTCTTCGAGGTCATACTTGTTCCCTACTGTGACATCTTCATATCATTCAAGTAGGTAAAATGCGTACCCCACTATGACATCATATGCGTACCCCCACTACGACGCCTTAACATCACACCGATAGGTCATGTGCACACAGCTATGACCTCTTCATATCATGTGTACCCCCACTATGACCTCTTAATATCATACCAGTAGGGCATGTGTATCCAACTATGACCTCTTCATATAAAGTGTACCCCACTATGACCTCTTCATAGCATATGGTAAGGTCATGTGTATCCAACTATGACTTCTTCATATCATCCGGTGGGTGTTAAGTACCCCACTATGACCTCTTCGTATCATACCGGGTATAGGTCATATCTGTACCCCACTATGACCTCTTTAGATTACGTGTATCCCCACTATGACCTCTGTGTATCATGTGTATCCCCACTATGCTCTTCATATCATACCGGTAGGTCATATGTGTACCCTTACTATGACCTCATACCAGTAGGTCATATCTGTATACCACAATGACCCTTTATACCATGTGTATCCCCACTATGACCTCTTTATATCAATCAGTAGTTCATAAGTACCCCACTATGACTTCGCCAATGGGGATCATTTACCTTGTCTGATAATAATTCATTCATTGCTAACAACTTTCAGATAATTTTTAACCAATTTACATTGGTTACATTACCCCTCTATTTGGGTTCAGGTTCATCCAGTTCAGGTCATCCGAAGATACTACGTGTCATTCTTGACCTTTAACCTTTTGCAGATCACATAAAGTCTCCCTATCCATGTTACATTTATCATTACTTTTTACAATTGATATTAAAGGCCATATTTTGTAACAACATCAATGTACCAGTTCTATACCAGAGATAAAAAGGGTCATTGTTGATATTCAATCATTCCAAGGTTCCTGACGTAGTAGTCTGGGGGCATACGCTCGGACTCTTCAGTTCATCACAATGACCATACAGCGTAGAATTATAAATGGTGCTGAAAAATACAACTGGTGCCCAAGGGCAGGCGCAGCATGTTTGGCCCGCCGTTAATTATGTCATATTTTCGGCATCACAATTGCCGTTGAAGCACGTAGCTCAGGGTGAACGGGTTTTATATACATTGAAGAAAAAGAAAAAAAAGCAGAAGTGGTTCCACGGTTTGGGTAATAATGGCTGCGTGAAGAAGGGTCTGATGATGTAAAAGAAGAGTGTTGGAGAATGTCAGCGTGTCAGATGGCTAATATTAAGATTGGGTTCACTACACACGCGACGGTACGGCTTAGACCTTGTTCACCGTCAAAGCCTATCGCGTGGCCGGCCACTATAGTGATTATTAAAATGTCATTGGACGGCTGTCACAGCGGTGCGCGCTCTTTGTCAGCATTACTGTAAATGGACGCACGTCAAATCATCACGTACGTGTCACAATGCACTTTGGACGGAAATCCCACCGTAATAACGCATTTTAAGGGGTCCACTCCGACTTCCTTAATTCGTTATGGAATTGCATTTACGAGACATGTGGTATCATTTTACAACAGCTAAAATACAAATGTGGAAAGATGTAACGCGTTGAGCGTGAATCCGTAATGAGTTGGCCCGGCAGACGGTGTGGCTATTTACCATATAAAGCCACGAAGCCTAGTTTTGTGGTATGGCGGACCTTAACTCAAGCTAATTCTCAGCGTATTCCGAGTATTCGGCCCCTCACCATCACGCAAAAAAAAAGAAAAGAAAAAAAAAAGCGGGAATTCACCGCACGGCGGGAAAAAGTGAAAAATAGACAGGACGCCTTGAGGAAATGGCTACATAGAGTGTGACTATCCTATCGGGTTACCAGCGATCCGGGTTACGACGTGTGTAACCTGTAATCACCACCCTTTCATTAATCTCGGGGAAATCACACCAGCTCAAGTCGGCTTGTTTACCCACAATTTTCACTTTCTCCTTCCTTGCTCCTCAACAAAAATCCAGAAAGAAGTCTTCCCGTATTTACACTGAGACGCAAATTCCTGTATACCTCCCTTTTCTGTAGCATGCATATCGATACCTCGTGCATATTTACTTATCGTCGTGAAATGCCAGACGGCCAGGCACTCAGACCTTTCTCTCAACATTGGGCCGACTGGAGAGCCTCGAATACGGGGCTTGAATTTTGAAACTTGCTTGTCAAATACTCGAATGTATTATAGTCTACCGTGGAACAAGATACAGCCAATTATACCGCGAAATAAGCACTTTGCTCAAATTTCAGTAGCTAATTTCTTGTTCAAATAATTCTTGATTTCAATAGCTGATCAGTTCTCCATTTTGTCGATTGTGCGCACTTACTTCTAAGAGTGGTCTGAAAACCACCATCTTATGTGCACCTTTCTCCAGATGCAAGGTCCTTCAAAATGACAATATTTACTGATGAAAATGTAGACTGAATTTAGTGAATGTGGGTCAAGTGCAAAGCAGGCATAACTAATGAGTTATAACTGTTGGTCTACCCTCTTCCCAGCAGTAAGTAGGTCAATAACGGGGCTTTATGCAGTAATTCTTAACACGAGCTTTACAACACATCAATAACTTCGCAATAATGAATGCAATACACAAACGTAGCTTTAAAGGGCCCGTATTATGGTAGAGCTGACGAAATAGTCGCAGGCAGTGATTATGTTTTGTGTGATCAACCATATTCATGAAATAACAAACCTGTGAAAATTTGGCCCTCATCCGTGGTGTGAGTCAGGAGAAAATAGTGCAAAAAAACGTGCACAATTTTTCGGCATTAAAATACTATAATCTTAGTTTTTGGTTGAAACAACCGAAATCAGCTGTTGCTTTTTTGAAAGGTTTTCAAATAATTTTTTTTGAATAGGACTTCGATTCAGAGGAAAACATCTCACAGAAAAACAAAAAAGATTCTAGTATTAATTTCATGGCCAGTAAGCTTTCAGGCAAAAATTCAACATTGATGTTTTTTATCAACCCCAATCCCGTATAATACCTTTAACTATTGGTAATTCACCCAAAGGAAAGCGTTGCAGTAGATTCAGTTTTTTTAAACAAGTTACATCGCTATTCAATAATAAATGGAAGTAGACAATAAACGGGTGCGTTCAAACTCCTAGTTGTATCCACAACTTTTACTTTAAAGTCTCAAATAACTTTTTTGTTTGTTATCATCGTCAAGAAACACAAGTTGTTTAAAACCTCTGTCCATTTTTCATCTCAAAGTAAACTAATCATTAGATTATTTTCGATTTGTAATTAATGAATATTCAGATTCTCAAGTTGGAACTTAGAAACCAATCTGTCTTCTTCTGTACAAGGAAAGTTCCACGCCCGGAACATTGACTCTCAGTAGATGAAACATTTCCATCGACACAAAATTGTAACTAAAAGCTTTCTTATACATTTAAGCACCGATTTTGTTTTCCTATGTAAACATATACAGTCTCCCAAACTACTTTATTAGGCTATAATAATAAAATTGAACCAAACTAAAACTTTAAATTGTCCACTTTCTGCAATTTCACAAACATCCCTTTGAAAACATCGTTTTCGTCGGAAAATATTGTTGGCCTTTATGTTTTCAATATTTTAAAAACTTTATGGCCAAAGTCGTTTATTTGTTTATTTACACTCTAAAAAAACAAACAACATCCGGGTCAGAATTGACCCGGATTCCTGCTTCCGTGGGGCCTGACCAATTTCTGGGTCAGTGTGACCCGGAATCTGTGTCAAAATGACCCAGAAACGGGTCAAGCTGACTCACAACCCAAGTCAAAATTCAGTTTTGTAGACGAGTTACCGGGTCAGCCTGCCCCAGAAGCGGCTCCCTGTGACCCGGTCACGGGATCGATTC
>CM021530.1:5448363-5468540 GCA_010994315.2 Pisaster ochraceus
ATTGCTTTAAGTTTACATGTGAAGAAAACAAACTCACGCACTTCAACGGGATCTCAATATTGGAACAAGGCGCGAGACTTGCACAGTCTATCACCATCATGTTACAAAGTCCAATGTTCTGACTCTATAGCTAATCCCCTGCAGAGAAGATACAACTCATGTGTTACAACAAGGAGTGACCATCAAACCAATACTCGTAGCGAAACACGTCGCTTGCAACTAATCAAATCACCCATCAATCACACGAGCCAAGGCAATAATGCAACTGCAACCCCCCAAAAAAATACACGTGCTTTTAAAATTAACGGAAATGATATTGGCAATTGGAGCAAATACACAACGCCTAATCTTTAACGAGCAAACCATACGGTCTTTTAAGTAACGCTAATCTTTACCAAATAATATTCGATGGCTTCGTGAAAGGTTTGTTATGCACTAAATGTGTATTGAGTACTGATCTAATAATCTAATAATGATAAATATATGTTTGTGAAAATAAGGTGGACATGGCTTGGAACACAGTCGCGTAATGATTATTTTCCTCTCTATGTAGCAAGCGTAGAACACAAAAAGAAACAAGTTCAACACCGTTTGACTTATCTATTTAAGGGTTAATGAATGGTCCGAACAGGAAGTAAACATCAACATTACTTGTGTTTGTTTCTGCTAAATTAATTTTGACACAAATTGACATGGACAATTCTTTTAAAACATTAGGTCTATAACTTTAAAAAACAACAACAACTAAAATGCCAAATCCTTTTGTTGGTTCCTCACGTTTTGAAGGGGGAAACAAAAACAAGAAAGTTTATTTATTTACCAAGAAGAAGCGACACTATATGTAGGGCAGCAATTTACAGACAGAATTTGTTTTCTTCTATACATTTGAGCTAAAAGGGATTTTTTGTCTTGGTGTGTATGTTTAGTTGCTACCAACGCCCAAACCACCCATGTACATTTTGACGTCAATCTTTAGTTTCTACTGCAAACTTCTACTACAGTACCTTTGGTTGGACTGTACGTGTGTGTTTGGGGGGGGGGGGGTAACAGAGGAGTTTCTTATCTTTACCCAAGCGGCCTCAGCACGATCGCTGACAAGATACCAGCAACATTCAAACTTCTTCCCAGGGCACAAACAGCTAACCACTATAGAGCCCCCCCGGGCCGTCGTCCAACTTTTTTTTGTGGAAGATGAAGACGCAGATAATTGTCGAAGATGTTCATGATACCGCGGTGTGTATACTTATAGACCCCATCTGTGCTGCCAAAAGAATAATGGACGGGACTTTTTTTTCTTCTTCTCTTCTAGTACAGGATAAGTCATCGGGCGTGGGATGGAATTTAGTTGAGGATTTTGATGGTTGGAGGGTATGCTGGAAGCCTTATTCCTCTTTACAACGTGAAGTGCTCTGGGGGATAAATCTCGTGAGAGAAAACGAGAAGGGGAGAGGGGAGCTCGATTAAACGAGCTCCGAGGTTGTTATTTCTGAGTCTGCCACGAGGAACTGAAACATGTGTAAAACTGTACACTCTTAAATATCACATTTTGTCAGACTAGGTTATTGAATTAAGTTGTTAATTATTCAATAGTTCATCAAAATGTGGCTTATCTAGTCAATGTTTATTTATGCGTTTCCCTCGTGGATAAACTATTTTTGGGGAAAACAATACAAATACAAAAATTAAAAAAAAATTCAACATTAGGAATTTGCTACTTGTTAAAAGACACGGACAAAATATGAATTCTGGTATATTTCAATTCTTGTCAATAGTTGTCGATCCGGAATCGCTTATTTGAAGCACTCGGAGGTTTGCTTCTAATCGCATAAGGCACGCCGATAGAAAGACAATCTTATTTGGTACCAAATCGGTTTCGGTATCTTCAGAGACCTAGGATTACGGTCTGTGATGGAAATCTTCACAGCCGAGCTAACGCTCGCAAGAAACGAAAAGTGATTGGACACCCAATGTAAATACATGACGTCAGGGCGAAGGTAAGCCAATTATAGCACGGCTTTGATTTCTCCCGAGAAAAGGCCAATCGATGGGATAGAAACAGCAGAATAATTCCTGCAGGTTTTGGGTAAACCTTTTTTTCATTTGACAAAGGTCTTTGACCGCCACAACAGAGAGGGTTCGTATTTGTAAAGCATCAGCCTCCGAGTCTGAGAGAAGAAGCTTGCCAAGTTTGCAGTTCATAACCTCTCGCAATATACCAAGATCTAATAATATTAAAAGATAAACGCTCAAATTGGGTCACTGAAATGCCCTGCTGCAGAATCGAACAATGATTTGAACTTTATGCCTTAGGCGCGGTGGTTTGGTACATAACGATGACCCTGTATAAGCAATTTGCAAGGCCCTCCAATCAGAAGATGTTGTCTTTAGCGAGCTTTCTCTTGCGGAAGTGGAAAATATTCAAGACATTGATATCTTTGGAATCAGTCTACAAGAGCCTTAAAGTGGTAGTCGATGGCACGCTGGGAGATGGAGACAGTCAAGTTTCGCTCTCTGTTCAGCAAATAATTGTATCAATTATTCCACTGTTTGAATAGAGGCATCTTATCGTACCAGGTTGCTGAAGTAGGTATGAATGAAGTACTAGGTTAATAATGTGCATCAAACTTGGGCTTAAAAGCGTCAAGTTTCAATCAAAATATTCAGAACAGTGTTTTTAAACACGATAGCAACGCAAGCTCACTATTCAGAAAAAAAAGCTGGACAGTTCCCTCTCCAGCCCTGGGTTTTGGTCATAAATGGAAAATAACGACCTGCAAGATGGGTGTACTATTTTGAAGATGAACAGAGTTGCCACAATGTTATACAGAACAGATGTAACCAATCAATCGATTATGGTGTGGGATGGCGTTGTCAATTTATGCTGCTTTAGCTAACCTAACACATACATTCTGAAACGGGGACGAGGTGACATCACGGAAGGTGTATCTGTAATCAGTGGATTGACCACTATAGTCATTGACCCGATATCTCCGAACGACAAACTATTAGTAATGGTTGGCAAAATGACGTCATCACTCAGCTCTCACACCCTTGTATAACACCAACACAATCTGTCTAACTTGACGCGCAGTGGAGATACCATGGTACTCCCCTTGGTATATCATGCACTTTGCTGGAACCGGGAGAACAAACTTGCAAAGTGCGCACCTGGCCCATACGGATGCTCCAATTGCAGTTTACGAATTCAACTCAGTGTGTTTATTTGCAAGTTTGAAATTCTAAAAGGCCGACATGAAAAACCCTGCACCTGCTAGCCGTCATGTGGGACCGTCGGCAGGCGACGGGGTAGCTCATACCGGGGGTTTAAAGTCGTTTCACCGGCATGGGACGGGGCAGATGGTCCGGGCCCGAAACTCGTCGATGGGGGATGTCAGTGATGGGGAGTTTAGGACTGAAGTTTAATTAATATGTGCTTTGAGATAACTGACATCTGAGCTGATGATGGAGCTGTCGCCAACCCTATTAACACGAGAGGGGGATCATTTGTCACGTTTGATGTCGGCAGTTTTGACAATCACGCCATTTCAGGGGCGTGTATTGACGTAAAGATTAAGCATGGACAAGAACTGTCAACATCAACACATATTGTATTCAGTAAACCAAAAAGTGATGTACAGCTTTGATGTCCAGGGACTCCAGTCCCGACAAGCACTTTGTGCAAATACATTCTGTGTTTGCTGAAATTCTATGATGAACTTACAGATATAGTTGCACTTAAAATACTACCTTTATATAAATTGAAACTATAAAACCATAGTACCTACTCCATAACTGCTGCAATTTAAGTCAAAACCTAAAAATGTACGGTGAAAACCTTTGCACCAAACATCTACGCTTTATTGTGACGATATTTCTAAGTGGTGTGTGACGTCACGTCCACTCTTTTCGGTACCAGCATAAACCCTCGAGGGGCAAAAATTTTAGACCCCCATCAGAAAGTAAGATTGCACAGTCTTGATAAGAATATCGGAACTTTGCCTCCGGTCATTCCAATACAGCGTGTACTCAGAATATTGCTTCGTGTATTAATTTTCGAGATGACTTGTTACAATAAACACTTATACTACAGGGCTGTGCGCGCGACATTCCTCCCTCGTGTGTAATGGCGATTGGGCTATTTACTTTTTCCCGCGTAAAACTGTGGACCTAAAGCCCTGACTGCTTGTTGTCGTCTGCGAGCTTGGTTTGCTAACCTCTACGCGATATCTCCCCAATCAAACATTGTTCAGATGTATAGTCAGCTCATTTTGAGGGTTAACATTTCAACATCTGTTTTCTTCGGGTTGTCCCATTAAATCAAACTAATGGAACGACACGCGTCAACCAGGCGCCATCCACCAATATGAAATCATTTCGGGTTATTGAGGTCTCACCATAAAAAAATTGGTTCTTCATCGTGAAAAATGTATACAATTTGTAAAGTCCTAATTTACCCCCTCATGAAGTTTGGTGTTTTAGAGTTTGCGTCATTGATAGCTGTAAGCATTTTAGGGGTTTGGATTAGAATTCACGGGGAAACTGGTATGATCATTAGTGACGTAGTGAGGTAACACTTTGAATGAAGTATTTGTATGGATTGACGTCATGTTATCTATAATGCTTCACTCTACAACATGCCAATGTTTAATTCCATTTTTGAAAGTCTGTCTTGCAGTTCTATTACAGAGTGGATTAAACATTAGGAAGTAAAAGCCGATCGTTCCAAAAGTTTGTCAAATTGTAAAAGAATATTGGAAAGTCACATCTATTATGCTAGGTTAATGTAAAATTAGTATACCCCATGAAAGCATGCATTTTGGTCAGTGACTTTGGAAATAAGTTTTGGAAAATTCGGTTGTCGTCTGTTTGAAATGATGACAATACATTCCCGAATGAAATCAGACGGCTATTTGCTGTTAGATTTCCCCCAGCGTCATCATTTTGGCATTCAGCCAGACTGAAAAAACCCAACTATACTCGGCGTCTTCTGCCCTCATTCTGCATCTTCAACTTTATGAACATTCTTGGATAACACAAACGAGTGTTTTATAACAAACAGCAATTACATAGAAAAAATCCAGAAAAGACAAACTGAAAAAGAAAAAACAAACTGCAGAAGACAATCTTCCAACGTTTGTAGGGTTTGTATTTCTTTTAGAGTTTAATGACAAGGCTAGAGGTGTTGTTCTCAAAAGTATACTGGTATACTTCTAAAGTGGTAAATAGGGTCTTTATTTGATAAAAGTTTGAGGCCAAAGTGTCCCTTTAAAAACAAAAAAGAGATGTGAAATGAGACACTCTTTCCCAAGTCATGTTGCATTTCACACAGTTGTCTACAGAAGCGTTTATCTTGAAAACACCCAAACGATTCACCGGTTTGTTTGGCTTCGACAACTTCGCAGTCTTTCCATCGTCAGGGGGAAAAAATGGAGTCAAGGTACTAGACCTGAGGCCAAAGTAATGAATTTTGTGCAGCAGAGTTGGGATGTAGCATAGTATAATGAAATAGCTAACGGGGGATTGAAGTAAACAGCACGAAATACAACTAAAGCACTTCTGCCCTGCAACCAGTACATTTAATTAACAGCTTGACTTTCAGTAAAGATGGCTTCGTCCAAGTACTATTTTAAGCGACGTATTAAGTTTAACGAGGCGTGAGTTCGGAGATATGAAACACAATAAAGACTGTTTTTGTTTAAAATTATAAAAGTAAATTATCGGTTAGTTGCTGTTTCCCATGCGGATTATTGGAATGAAGAAAAAAAATCCTAAATTTTATCCGCCTTGATCATAATTTTACGACAGCAGAAGGGATGTCTTAATTTTGTAACGAGGAAAACGTTGTCTTTTCAGTATAAATTTTAAGGTTAACATTTACACGGTCAGCAGCACACATTTTTTAACCTGAACAGTTTTGCGTAGAGTAGTTAGAAATAAATTAAGAGTACATAAAATGTTTGACTGCTATAAATAAAAAGTCTATTTCTTTGAATGGATACACAGAGAAATCAAATTGTAAATTTGTATTAATGACGTCAGAGAATGACCTCATTATGATGTAATTTAATTATACCATTACTCATCTTTTTTATTTTTTTATTTTCCTTGTCTTATCCTTGCCTCTTTTTGTTGCCCTCACACTGAGTGGCCTGTTAGCCTTGTGATTGGCGACTCACCATACAAAGAACAAATTTTTCATTCAAAAACCCTCACATCTCAGAGAATAATTTACACTGCGGCACTATCACATGGCACATTATTGGTCATGTTGTTTCGTACAACCGACTGTAAATCAAACTGGAGAGGTCAGGTATGCACACATAGATCCTGCTGAATGTCATGGTATGTCCCAAAGAGACAGCCTTGATTACATTTCATTTTAATATTACTTCCTCGTTGTATATCTAGTCTCTCATTGGAATAGGTTCAGTTTAATTTACATCTCAGACAGTAACCCCCCCCCCACAAAAAGTCTCCATTTAAACTTAACAATTCAACATACAAGACGCTTCAATTTTGCCTCTGATATTTTGTTTTACTCGGAAGCTAATTAATTAAGTTGCCGCAAAATCTTCTCCATAGAGCTTGAGAATTCCATGACGTCAGTTTTGTCGACATAATAATGTGCATTATCTTGATTCATTGAAAATGAGCGCCCCTAAAGCAAAGTGCCAAAAGACAAAATGATCCACCTCAATACCTTTGCTACAGTTTGTAAGCATATACGACGTACACTGTAAAAATACTATGGTACACTATGTGTCACATATAGATTCCAGAAAGAATCAATCAAACACCAACGTTTTTTTGCGGGATATGCAAAGCTTACGGCTTGATTTGCTGAGATCATTAAGCTTTACATTATAAGAGGTTTAGAAGACTCTCACTGTCACCCTCGTTCCCACACTTCAACCTTCTCTTCGTGTCATTGACTCGGACGTCAATCGTCAAGCACATTGTTATCAACTACGAATATTTCAATTTGGGAATCGGTGCCAGTCCTGATGCACACGGTCTTACTCTTTGCAGTTATTAGAAAGGTCATAATCTAAAAGGTGCTTATGCCCAAAGCCTAATTAACACATTTTGATTGTTATAAAAGAACAAGTCAGTATTTTTAATGTTGTCTTGTCATCCTTACTCATAATATTTTGTGTACGTAAGGACCTTCATAACCTTCTTGATTTTGATTGTTCTCACCCCTTGATTGATCTGGCACGTTTGCGATTTGAATGTCATATTTAAACAACCTCAGCCCTCACAGAAGTTTCAGATAAGTAATTAAACTCTCTATCATTTCTATAACCACTGTATTAAGTGAGTGTTATGTTCCATATAAGACCTTTTATTCCAAGTATTCCAAAAGAGGGTGACCTCAACCTGACTGACCATCTCTACGGAGACCGGTCATCCATCCATCCCTCTGGACATTGGAGCCTGGCGTTGAGGGCAGTGATCCCGGGGTGACCAAAGAGAAACCGTTAATACTCTCAAGACAAGAGGATGACCTCAACCTGACTGACCATCTCAACGGAGACCGGTCATCCATCCGTCCCTCTGGACATTGGAGCCTGGCGTTGAGGGCAGTTATCCCGGGGTGACCAAAGAGAAACCGTTAATACTCTCAAGACAAGAGGGTGACCTCAACCTGACTGACCATTTCTACGGACACCGGTCACCCATCCGTCCCTCTGGACTTTGGAGCCTGTTGTTGAGGGCAGTTATCCCTTGGTGACCAAACTGAGACCGTTAATCTCTCAAGACAAGAGGGTGACCTCAACCTGACTGACCATCTCTACGGAGACTGGTCACCCATCCATCCCTCTGGACATTAGGAACCTGGTGTTCAGGGCAGTCACCGCTGGGTGACCGAAGCGTGACATATTCACCGGTGTCTCTTGCTCTTTCACGGTCGGAACACTCCAAGCAAAAACACCAATCAGGCAATTACATGCATCAGTCCACATTGAAAAAAAACACTTGACTTAATTCAATCCTAATTAATTTGACTTTAAATTGATTTTTTTATGATTGTGATTCATTTTGTTTTCTCTTGACAATCAGTACTTTTTGTAGGGTATTATAAATGCAAGTAAGTGGTAATTAACAGTGGCCATGTCCTTTTAATAAGGTGCGTGAGATGATGCGATAATTAGACAGATTTAAGGTGGGTTTCTATTTGAATTATTTGCAAGACTTATTAGCTTCACTTCATTTCACTTAAATCAGGCGATTATTGAGTTTTCTGACTTTAATGATTAATCACTGTCCACGTGTAGCAAGAGAGTCTGAAAGAAAGACAATTTGGCGGGAAAACTAAAATTGTGATTATTAAAATGAAAAGTTCATTATAAAAATGAATAATTTATGCCACACAAAAATGTATGCATAAAGACGAAAATGAATGAACACTTTAAGCCCAAGTCTGCACTTTCAAGGCTGATGAATATTCATAAGATTTATTAAAAAGAACAAGATGGCGGTTTTACTCTTTGTATGTGATCACAATAGCACCAGCTATACCGGAACAAAACTCACAATTGTGAAAAGAATTACGACCTAGAATTTAATTAAATTATGTAACTTGATATGCAGGTATACTGCATCTATACCCCGGATCGATAGCACTATTTATGATTTACAAACAGGACACAATTTTTTTTTTTTGGAGGGGATAGAGAGTGTCTCGGGTGTTTATCCCGCCAAAGAAATTTGACCTGTCATCGTGAATCATGCAACGAAGTCGTAATGTAATTTACCTTCTTTTAGGGAACGTTTGTTTATCAAATTCATAAATTGGATTTCCACTGTTTGTATTGGTACGTTTTTTTGTCAACCACTTCGTTGCATGATTTAGTGTCACCCAGGTGTTTTTCCCGCCAAAGAAAAGTTGACCTATCGCAGTGAATCATGCAACGAAGTGGTTGACAAATAAACTCACCGAAGACAACTTTGGAAATCCCATTTAGGAACTTGAACAACAAACGAACACCTCAACAAAAACTAAACTACATTATGGCTTTTGCGAGAGCTGCAAAGTTTATTTTGATGATTAAATAAATAACTAATTGGATTGTGGATGGTTAATTTGATTGAATTAAAGAGACGTGAACGCCTTTCTTGGACGTTAACCCTATTTTGACCAGAGTAAATTAATAAATTTTCAGTCTGATTAAATCTCTCTGATTCGGTTGGCAAGATTTATATTATAACAGAACAGAATACCTAAGGCAGAAAAAGAAAAAACAATATAATTGTACGCGGTAAGAAAAAAATATTTTTAGCTATGGTTTTGACGTCACTTTTTAAATGAGAGTGAAGAATTGAATGCATGTGTTAAAAACAGGTCGAGTTTCTTTCTTTGAAAAAAAATATATTAGAACCATTGCAATGAATTGTATCATTTGGAGAAAGGGTTGTTAAATTGACATAGGTTACTCTGTTTTTTATTCAGGCAGGAATACTTGATGACGTCATCACCACGTCAGTTTTCAAGTAATTGTTTTAATTTATCTAAAGTGATGTAAGTTGATATAAGTTGTGTATTGCATATGGTGCTGTAACGGGTTATCCATCGTTACAGTTGTACGTTCAATTGACCCTTCGAGAGTCAATATCATATGGTTTAATTTACTAATTTACTAATCAGCAACTGTTATTCAAAGCACATTTTCCACTCTCTTTCCAAGTCTTGAGTTTTAGATTCTGTGTGCTCTCTGTAAGTTTTGCAATAAACATTTTATTATCTGTTTCACTTTTATAGAAGAAATGTTTGTTTTCCTTAATTCAGCTCTTGGCAGCCGTGGAAAATATTCTCTTACGAAAAAACATGAATGTATATATAAGTATATGGACAATTAATTATTAACGAAGTGAACCATTTTTAAAATGAAAAAAATAAGTATAAATAACTTACTTTTTTGCAGCATGGAAACAGTTTGTATGGTAGAGAGTACGGAGTATAACAAACACTGCGTGGATCATTTACAAACCAAGGTAGAACGGGCACGCAATAAAACGTTCATAACGTTAAGACTTTGAAAGCCAAACTAATAAACAATCATAAACATACCTTCACTGACCACATAGCTGGGTCGTCCCTTAATCCCTTGAAAGTCAAACCAATAAAATAAACGTATAAACAAATAAATGCTCTCACCGAATTATAAATAAATAAATATTTGCATCGCTCTTTAGCCGCAAGTTCTCCTGTAATCCTTTGAAAGTCAACCGGGCACACGGAAAACATAAATATGTTCACCGAGCCATAACCCTTGTAATGGCAAATAAATCATAATAATATCATGATTTATAACAACAGGTGCAATTGAACGTAATGAGCACCAGACGTATTGTGTAAGGCTGATGAGCTATCTGACATGTAAATGATATTAGCTATCATATAATGTATCAGACTGGTAACCTTTACCTCTAGCTACTCTTGAGATCTGTTTCATGTGGAGCTTATATGCTGACCAAATAATATCTTCTAAGTGAATTTATATAGGGAGCCACTCACAGGGTGTGTATAGGCTACACTAGTGGGCCCAACTTTTCTGCTAGGCAAACATGGGGCAGGATACCAGACACAGATGTTACATGTGACATAATGTGTTGGCTTGTTACCTTATTTTGGTAAGCATGCTTTTGTAGTGCTTCGCTACTTTTGTTGTGCTCTGTGATATTGGGACAGGGTGGCGTTTTGGCTGGTGACCGTTTTTTCTGGAAAAAAACTATTTCAAATCAAGCTACAGTACCCTCATGGTGATTGGCTGGCGGATCAACTTCTAAAAGAGACCACGATGTAACCGTTTTTCTACATCAAGATGCAAGACACTATTCCAGTACAACATCTACCCATATGACATCTGAGCTGGCACGACACAGCTGAGTTGTCAGTCCACAACGGCGTGTGTGGTGTGTGTGTGTATGTTTAACAGTTTTATGTAGCTGACCTTAGACGTGATGAAACTTTAACAATTTCAACTACTTTCATGTGCGTGATAAACTGCACTTCAATATAGGGCCATCGGTCTGGATGGTATTTTGATATCTGCGACACCGTTCCCATAAACATGACCACCAGACTAAGACTGCCAGTATCTGGTATCACTTATCCATATTTGATGACCAACATTTAAAACTTTAAATGGTATATCGGGTGATATATTACATCAGCAGGTGCGTGCCACCAGACTAAAGAGTGATACAGGGTACCCAAGTCCTTTCCGTGTACCCGAGTGCTAGCCACTATTTAAGCCTAACTTGGTCATAACTTGATGGTTATAAACAAGTTATTAATAAGACTGTTATTACGATTTATCACATTTCTGACTTCATACTCTCTAGGATTCAGGAAATTATTTTTAGTATACAACTTATATATCGAAGGATCAGCTAAATACACAAATCGGTACAAATCGGTACATTAATGCAATCGTTGTACAATGTATACTTGAATTATTTAAGTGGTGTTTGAAGTTTTGCATGGAGGGGATAATAGGTAGCAACTATATCAAGTAAACTTGCGGTTACAGCCATGTACGAGGTGAGAGGTGTTGGCTCTTAAAAGAGCCGGTGTGGTCTCGACGTTCCAAACAGTATACTCTGCTCATCCTCAGGAGAACCAATTTTAGTTTAGAAATAAGGTGTCTTCAAATTTAAAACGACTTTTTTAGCTGTTAAATAAAAGCTAAGGTCAAACGATGTAAACGAGCATGCGTGAACCAATGGCAGGCCTTCATTGACCTCACTGTTTTTGGCTTGTGACGTCACATGCAAGAGGGTCTGTGGGGAGGGAGGCTGGCATAACGACAGAAGATTTACAGGGCTTAGGGTCATCTCGGTCCGAAGTAAACTTGGTCCTAAGTTAACTCGGTCCAAAGTCAACTCGGTCCTAAGTCAACTCGGTCCGAAAATTTCAATAAAGTGTGGTTGACGGGGAAGTGGCGGGAAGTAATTGGCTGTGTCATAGATGTAACATAGATGTATCATAATGCACTTACTCATAAATGAATAATAATCACCGTTTAAAAAAAGTCATGTTTCTAAAGCGTGATTTAGGTAAACTAAAATGAAACACTAAATGATAGAAAAATAACTTTCCTTTGCAGTTTGTGTAGGACATGCTCTGACTTTTACGAAGTACAGATTTTCGTCAAAGTTATCTTGCAAACCGATTTAACAATATCTGCTCTTTACACGTTTTACACGAGTAACGCCTCAGACGCGGCAACACACATACACCCTAAACCAACAAGGGAACGTAATTTGTGCAGAAGAACAAGACAAAGGAAGATGTGTACGTCAGGAATGCGGATTGCGCCCGCACGATACCCTGATCGTCCCCAAAGCAGTCAATACTCACTGCGCGACAAGAATCTGGAGGGAAAAGTACTATTGATTTTCCCTTGAATGGTGGGAAGTATGTCATTGCACAAAGCGGGTTAGATTTCACCCACCCGCCTATATTTAGTTACTGGAGGTGTTTCTGCGAGGGAAAGAAGATTTAAAAGGGGTCAGATGAGGCCAATCTAAGGAAGGGGGCTCCTTTGTGGAGCGTTTATTCCCCCACATCATTATATTGTTGGGGCTGTGTACTCTTGGTGCTATCTAAATGTCGTAAGGTTAAAGGTCTGGACGCTATAGCTTGCCACACGGCAGCTGTACCTCAAACAAGGTATATTAGAGTAAATAGGAATAATCGAAAGTGACACTGTATATAATTTGATTTGTTTCTTCTGGGTTTTTTTCGTTTGGAATTCTATTTTGTATAATCAATCAAGAAACATTTACACGGGATAGAATCAAACGAGTGGACTTGCCGCCCAGGTAACTTCATTGTGAGTGTTGTTGTTGTTGTTGTTGTTGTTTCCCCCCTATTTGGGGGCGGGGTTGATTTTATATCCCTCTTGGATTTGGAATGAGTCTGGCCGTGAATGATTTTCAACAACTAATTTGGGTGGGATCTACATCTGTCGGCATCCTTTCCATCGGTAGGGAGATTTCCAGCGTCTTCTTCTCCGTTTCCGATTTACTCATCACCAGCTTGGATTAGGAACCCCATCACTCATTCCATTCATCCAAAATCCCCCGTGAATTCATAGAAACCTACTGCGTGAACATGGACGAGATTCAAGATGGCCGCCGTGCTATACGGATGCCGGTACTTTATATTGATGCCCTTTGGGCGTTCCATGAAAACAGGTTTGTTTGGTACGTGTTCGGATGGACCACAGTTGTCCTGGAGAATTGGCTATAGGTTAAGTTTCGCTGCCAGTTCACTTTAACAACGCTATCTCCGTCTGCAAACAGTAGTCACCACAACATCGTCTAGAATGTAACGATGACGACATTAGACCGTAAACTTAGAGAGTAA
Source organism: Pisaster ochraceus (assembly GCA_010994315.2). Lineage (NCBI taxonomy): Eukaryota > Metazoa > Echinodermata > Asteroidea > Forcipulatida > Asteriidae > Pisaster > Pisaster ochraceus. The sequence goes on from CM021530.1 coordinate 5,461,742, forward strand.
AACATTGATTGGTATTAATTTGATGCAGTTTTTCGTATATCTAGACAACAGGCTTCGTAATAACCAAATGAGTAATACCGACAAGTTTACCTCGAAGAAAATATATTTTGGAATGGTCTCATATATTTTTCACAGCAAACTCAGAAATGTAATCCAAGGTAATCACAAAACCCCTAAAACAACATAAGATGTTTGTTTTGTTTTTTTGCCAACCAGGACAACTGTCAACGGATCTTCAATAGTTTAAAATACTATAGAAGTATGTAATACAGTGTCGTTTATAAATAAACAAAATGTAAAACATAGAAAAAACAACAAGTCATTTAAGACTAATGTTACATGCAGCATCTTAACTATTTGAAATTTGCTGCTCCATCTCATTTGAATAGCATGACCTCCATTTTGTTTGACCCCAGTGCAACCTTCCTAAAAAGGCTAGTTTATGACGTCAATTAAAAAGGTGCGTTACGGGCGGTGAGGTGCCAAAAATTGCAACACTGTTTACAGTAAACGAAGAAAGTTAAATCAATCTCCGTGCCCATTACTTGGTCAAGTTATATCCGTGTACGTGCACGATCATCGTAAGCAAGGATTATCGTTAGCGGAACGGTAAGATTGATGAACGGATTACGGCTGGACACTTCGAGATAATGGAACAGCCTCTGCGATCATGCATTTTTTGTTTACATTCTCTCTTTTATTAGGGGGGTTGTGTATAGTACGGTAGCCCTAAATTCTGCCACTCTTTGACCTGGTATCTCGTTCAGAACAGTGATACATTAATCCTCGAAGGAAGAATAAATTTTATCTGGGATAATTTAGTGCGATGGTAATTTGAGAGGGGGTTGTACATCGAGAGCATACGTTATACCCATTGAAAGGTTTGTCATTAGAAATTCCACATAGAAGTTGTCTTAAAAAATAACCCGGGGCTTTGTTATCTTTTGACAAAATAACTTTTACGTGTTTTGTATCCGAGACAAGGGTAACTTCAGCTTATTTACGCTTTTACGTATAAAAAGTCACGTTCACTTCATCGACTTCCGAATCAACCGCCAGGCCACTTTGGGAATGGGTGACGGACTGTTTCTGATTGGTCAATGAGTGATACTAATTTGATAGAAGGTCGGTGACTTCTGATGAAGGCACATTTTAAATTCCTGTTAATCACGAGGTGGCGTCTGATTGGTCGATAGATGGCTTTTGGGTCGGTTGAGCGGCAACTTTTGATCGGGATATCAACTTATTACATTCGAAAGGCGACCTTTTCATTGGTAGATTGATGACTTTTGACTTGTCCATTGGTTAATTTCTGAACGATCGAATGTTCAGTTGAGATTAAGCTTTACAAAAAGAAAATTTCCCGAATGGCCGAAGGGCGACTTTGAATTGATGGGAAGACGATCTTTAATTGACCGCTGAGTTTGAGGACTTCCTTACGGAGTGTGGTTCAACTCGAATGTCACGGGTCCTGCTATTTACTGTGCGGTCAGTACACTCGGTGTAAGGGTCAAGGGAAAAGCTTTTAGAAAACCATCCAAAGGACACACGGCAAGGAAATCGGTTCTCATTACCCATGAAACTAGACCACAAGAAAGTAAACACTCCAGCCATGATAGATATTTTTAGAGAACCATCATCTGTGAGACCTTGCTGACTCCAAAGTCGCCTCGAAAAGGTATTTGAAAATGTCCGAATACCACATACCAAACACGAATATAGAACCAATACAGAAAGTCAGTAAACTTTATTGGTTGAACCCATGAACCCACTCAGTGTCCTCACAACAAGACGGAGAAATACAAGTGTTTCTTGGATCATTCAAATCCTGTTTAGTTCTTTGATAGTCAATGGGCCGTATTTCATGGCTCTGCTTATAAATAGAACTATATGTTCTTACCGCACCCTCTAAAACGTGTGAATCTGTGCGCCGTATTAAGCCAGAATTCCGCAGTAAGCATCGCCATGAAATTAGACCCAAGTGCTTCCTTCCTACTCATTTACTTTCCTTGACCACGATTGGTCGGTTTTCAAGGATACCAGTACAACCAGCCAATGAAACACGTTGTAGATTCACTTATCAAGGCAAACAAACCGAGGCCAAAGGGTAAAAAGCCATGTCCCATTTTGGTACGATATCTAGCTTGCAAAAAAAAAAAAGCATAACTCTGAAAGGGTTGCCCTCCTAAATATCCACAAAGTCATGACACTTTAAAACACAAATGGCAAAAAAAAGATCACAACTTGATGTTCAAGTTATGGTTGTCCTTCTTGACGGATGGTAAATCTATCTACACTGGAGGTATTTTTTCTTAGGACTTGAGAGAACATTGGCAATCTTAGACAGTAGAGCGATGTTCAACCTCTACTATAACTCTTACTAGAAAAATAATGACCACTATCTTGCTCTATCTCCCACACGTGCACCCAGCGTGGGCTGGGCTATCCAGCTGAGCATCTCGCGTTTATTTTCAAGTCTCTCAAATTAAAGCAGTAAATGCGTGACCCCGCGGTGACCTCACGGTGTCATCACGCGAGGTGCATGTTGTCAATAGAAGATAGTTTATGGATATAGCACAGCCTTCAACTCGGAGACTACAACAGCTTAACAAAGTGAGACCTCCATCGGTATTTCCGATGGTTTCGAAGTATAGTGGTTAAAAGGGACAACGTTGGGGTGCTTCGGTTGAATTAACAAATAAACCATGGAAGAAAGACATTAATAACTGTATATTCGGTTTGTGGTAACACCATGTGTATATCGACTTTGCTGTGTATTTTTTTTTCTTTGGGAACTGTCTTACTTTTTATTTTACTGCCGCTGAGTAGTTATCGGAATTCGGGAGACTACTTAGTTCTGAAAAGAACTCTCCGAATATCAATTGATACCTCACCATGCAATGCATCCAGAAATATTTACATTCATAACTGTGACTGATTACAGTTGAATGTCTCTTAGCTTCATTTCCAACTGTTTTTAAATGAACACCGGACATAGACATTCAAGAGAACATTTATCCTTTCACTACGTACTACTTAATACCTAAGACTGCTACCTCCACGAATATATTTCCACTTTTCCTTAGTGAACAAAACTTAACTAACACTTTAAAATCCCAAAATGATAGTAAACATCAAAATATATGTCAAAATCGTGAAGTACTATTTGCCATGAGGCAATTGTTGTGAAGTGGACTTGTACCGGTCATTACACCTCGATCGGGGGTAACCCAATCCACGTGGCAGCTGACCATTTCAAAAGCAACCGCTTTATACTACTCGCGCTTTTAACCCGAGGTGGGTCCTGTTTAGCGAAAACCAACAACCCACTCCAACGCGTAACCGAAAACTTTCCGATTTAGCGAGATCGTGATCAAACTCGTAGTTTCTCGTCAGGTGGACCATTGCAGAATAGCGTTTCACGGTTCCCTGTTAAATAGAGCTTACCACCGTGGAAAGGAAGGCCTGCAGGGAGCTTTTAAGCATCATCCAGGGCTCGTGGTAAGCGATACTGTGTGCTACACACTCTCAGAGACTTGGAGGAAGACCCAAAAAAAATGGACTCTGAAAATTCTCAAGCGAACCCGAGAGAAGGTAAACACTACCCATGAGTCCAAGGGCGTCTCACTTTCAAAAAGTGAAGGGCTCTCTATGTGGGTGGAGAGTACAGTTGGGTACGGAATCATCTTCTTAGAGTTTATTAAGACAGCTGTAAGAGCTGAGGTAGGAGTTCCCTGATTCTTCTCATCCTTAAACACTTAGGATGTAGAAGCCAATAAAGCGATGGGTGCTTAAGATGACGGGGGGGGGGGGTGGTGAACAGTAAGACAATTGTGAACAATTTGATTGATTTGTGGTTTAAAGTATTACGACCGGTTAGAACAACAAAATGCGTCACCTTTGTGGTGATAAACGATTGTCCTTTGTATAACTTCTGTATTACTTGTTGTATTTCGGTAACTTGCACAAAGATCAACATACAACGTGGCGCAAAAAGGGGAACCCCGAACAGGCACGCAGGCCCACCGAATGAGAACACTTGAAACACAACAACTTGTGGACAGAATAATCATACTGTTTGCTACCATAGCATTCATCCAAGTCATTTAACAACGTAAAGTTCACGTCACATCCAGACAAGACCACCGAAACTAGTTTTAGACCATGTTTCACGACCTTTGTGATGTAATCCCATATGACATAAACTAATGTTGAACCCATAATGACGATTTTTACGTAATTTCATTTTAAGGTCACGTCAAGTTCTTACTAACGGATCGGGGTCAGTGGCGTAAGGGGGGGGGTGGGTTCAGAACCCTTGCCCCCCCCCAAGACCCCCGAATGGGATTGGGAAAAAAATGCACCAGTGGATGGTTCCATACATTAAATTGACCTACGTCAAACTTATATCTCTGCCCCCGCTTGCCCCTTCCCAATGAAAATGTCTTGTTATGCAACTGAATAAGGTCATGACAGTCTAAAGATGTTGAATACATACAAAACTATTCTATGGCTGATGAATTACCCATCATCAGAGCTGTTTAGATTTCCATTGTGTAGCTCTTACGGTTACCGTTTTATGTAAAGAAATGTGTGGTCGACGTATTATAGTCGGTGGTTTTGTGAGGTGAATGATTCCTGCGAGACTTTTCCATTTCCTAATCGTGGACAGAAATGGAAATAATGCCCGTAAGCAAGCTCATCAGACACTCAGCCGCAGGAAATCATGTGCAAAGATTTGCCAACTTGACAGGAAAAACAGAGGGGAGAATGTGACAGAAAACGTGGACATCACACATTTCACATGAAACTTAAACACAAAATCCTGAAAGACGTTCGTTCTGATGCTGTTTAAAAAGAAAATCTCTGATTGCTTGGTGGGGCAACGATGTATACATTAGTGTAGTGTTGGACAGATGGCCAGATAATTGCTATGTTTTTATGTATCTTCTTATAAAACGCAATTAGTGTGGTGGACATCAGCACCACTGAACCAGCACCCCAGGTGAAGTGATAAAGGCACAATCCGCCGACAACGTAAGAGGCAAGTGCGAAAGTGATCCTCTCATCTTAATACGTGACCATGTTTACGTCTTACTGGCGATTCATGAAGTGGTACTCCTTAACATGAACCGATTTGGGGGTGAAAAAAAGGAATTGAGTTCTACCTTATTTGACGGGGTTGAGACACCTCTATATTCAACACGGTGGCGGAGGGTGACTTTCTCTAGCGTTCCCCAAAGGTTGACGTAATTGTGACGTTCCTTGTTCGCCCTGTGAAATAAATAAGTAAATAAATAAATAAATAAATAAATAGATAAATGATGTTCGTCAATAACTGTTTACGTGTCTTGGCTCACATTGATAATACTTGGAACAAATGAACTCAGTGTTTCCACAGTGAATGAGACATGTATTAAGAAAGACTACCTCGAGGAAGGGTTGATCATTTTGACAACTAGAATACCAGTACCATTTATTCAAACGGAAGGACAGTCGAGGTCAATTCCGGGTAATGTACTGGTTCTAATTATCAGTCCGTTCACCAATGAATTGGTGACTGTAGCCCCCCCCCCCACCATTCAAAATGGCCCTCCTGTATTTAAAATGTACTTCTCAATTACGGTACCAACATTACACCTTAGAATAATGACTCAGTTTAAACCATTTCGCTTCGTGAATGTATCGATTCAAGCACAACCAATGTCGGCTGAAGAAAGTGCTAAACAATCAAATGTAATCCTCGCCTTGCTTCAATGTAACAGTTTGCTCACATTGGTACTAATCTTTCATAAACAACAGCAACAACAACGACACCAACAACAGCAACAACAACAACAACAACACGAACAACAACACCAGCAACATAACTAGAAAGCCACCCAGACCCCTTATCCATTAGCTCTGGAAGCTACATAGTCTTCAAGATACCCAAGATAAGGTCGATGCCGTCCGTAGTCAAGTTCGAAGCACTTTGGCTGTTCTATCTTGCACATTGTGTGCCCATCAAGGGAAAGAAAGCTGCACCAGCCAGTAGGAAATCAGCCGACTAGCAATTCAATCTGAAGGTGGTATCACGCCGATCGTCACTTTCCCGCCAAACTAGACGAACCAAATCGTATTATAACGTGTGGCGTAGCAATATCAGCGAATATTGTGATAACCGATTTAAAGATTGGAGTTTGCGACCAGTAAAGTTAACGGGGTATGATTAAAGCTACATCGCCGTGGTCAGAAACTGTAAACAATTTTTTTTTAAATATATATATATATATATGTCTGCGATTGGCGGGAAATGACTTGAGTTGCACTGCGTGTGGTCAGGGACTGAAGTGCCTAAAAATTGACAGGAAGGAAAAAGGCGGTGGCCAGAGTCCACCAAAATGTGCCAGCGACAGTAGGGTATTGAAAGAGGCGCAATAATTAGGAAAAGCAGAACTGTAAAAAGTTCAGTATGCGTCAAATTGTGCCGGAGGGGGGGGGGGCACAGATTCTTCCATGTTAGTGTCAGTTAGTTTCTCTGTATGTTTTAGGTTTGGAAGGAAGGTGTTAGATGGTAGAGGGTAACTCTAGTTCACAGCAAGATTAAAAACGCAACCAATCAGATCGGTTGTTGGTCTCGTACCAAGCTGAAGATCACCATTAAGGATACAAAGTAAGGAAGTACGCCATAACAAATGAACACTCTGTTGGACTACAATTGACTAGCACAGAAGAACTGCTGCCTTTAACATGACTGGGTTATACTGGGTCCTTTCCATTTTGCCATGGACAGCCCCACTCCCCATCTTATTTCCCC
>CM021530.1:5468788-5486079 GCA_010994315.2 Pisaster ochraceus
GTTATATAAAGGGAATGACTAAATGGTTGTTGATACTGGGCAAGCTGTTTTAGCTATTCAAGGAGAAGTTACTGCCAGTCAAACGCCGAGAGGAGAAACATATATTTCCCCAGCTGACCATTAATCAAATTCTTCCCTTCAGGACTTTATCTCAGTCCTTTAGAATCTTGGATCGTTCTCTCGATCTAATGCAATATTTCAGATATAGGTTCACTGGAATTGGGGCTCCTTAATCACCACCCAACGATATTGAGGGCATTATAACTTGACACTGACTTTAAAAAACATCGCTCAGCACTTTAACATTACTGGAAATCATCGGGCAATAACTTCTCGCCCAAAATAAAGCTTCCCGCCAAATATATCATAACAGCTTCAGGTCAATAGATACGTTTTAAGGTCGTCCTGTGATTGGTTGGTGCGTTACATTCCTGATGGTGAATGTCGGTTCATCATTCACGGCTTGATGTAAGTTCTGATTATCCCACACTACGCTGACGCGGGAATGGACGTTACAAAAAAATAAAAATAAAAAATGGCGCCAAATTGAAGATAGGAATCGCCGAGTGTAATCATCAAGAGTGGATCCAAACCAACAGAAAACAGAAACTGTCGAACAAAAGGACATCTCAAGGATTACTGATTTCATAATTGAATCGATTTCTAAAATTGAATTACACGATGGGAGCTGGGATCACTGTATTAGGACCGTTGAACAGGTCCACGCTTATTTGTAACAGAAGATTCCCACGTGACGGTCAGTCGACACAGTCTCCTGTTGGAGGGTTGTTGACGTAATCACGATGACGTTACCAGAATTCCTTCTCAGAAACTTTGCAAACACTTACATATCGTACACTTTTAATTGTATTTTCAAGATTGTTTGATTAGCGGGTATCGGTTGAAGACTGAGTTGACTGTACATTTAGTTAACGGTCCACGCTCCCCCGCAAAATGTGTTTAAGCCGATTGCCTTGAACTTGAAATAAATTTAAAGGCAAAAAACACACAAAAAACAAAGCAAAAACAAACCGAATCTAGGATTTACCTTGCAGAAACCTTGCATTAAGTGTTTCAGCTTCATTTGTCGCGCTTGTGTTTTACAAATTTCGATGTTAAGAGAGTTGATCCATCGGAGAAGGATCGCAATCTCCCGACATTCTGACAAAACCAACAGCATTGCTCACGCCAGATACTTTCTTTACACTTGTGTAACTTTCCTCAAAAGCTTTTTTTTTTTTCACCGAGTGTTTTTTTCTATCCGTTTACTCCATTAAAAGTAGTCCACCTGATCTAAAGGAACATCGTCGGCATGTTGCTAAACACAAGTAACACCTGCAACGTAATGTAATTGTGCGGGGAATATCTGAGAAACATAAAGGGTGTGAACGATAACGGGGATACCACGATTCAAATAGAGTTGGTTTACCAAAGATATCAACGCTGGGCCTTAATGCATGCACACTTTATTCCCCCTGGGTGACCTTGTTTAAACAGCTTTTTTTCCCCCTTTCACTTAAATGAAACCATTGATCGAGTGCTGGAATTCTGTTTACGAGTTAGACAAAATTAAGCGTCACGTGACTACCGAGAGGATGGCGGTGGAGTTGGTCTGATGGAAAAAAACTGGTTTATGATGGGGAAAATACATAAATATATACCGGTATATACAATTATAGTATTTGTGCTGTGTCCACCTACGGTTTGATACAATCACCATTTGCAGTGTTTGTTCAACTCCGATTTTTTATTTTAAAGTAAAACAGATTGAAACTCTTAAATCAGCTGGTGAATAAAAAAAAAACTTATGATGGAGCACTGACTGGAGTTTCTGAATGTTGATGTCTCTTCTCAAGGGAGGGGCGTGGACTCACAGGAGGGTGTTTTTAGGGCCGCTGGAAATTGTTCGCCGTGTCTTGAAGGCTTTATAATGATGTATTCCGTCAGATTTTTTTGATTTTTTTTTTTTTTTGTGGCACAGGAAACTTGGTGAAAGGGAATTCTGATACGGGGCTGGAAGGTACAGCTATTATAAGAAACGGGGGAATATAGAAATGCATTTTAATTCACTGCCCACATTCTTCAAATGTTGGCGTATAGATGTTTTGCTTGTTGTTGCATGTTTCCCATGCTCAACTATTGACGTGAACAATTCTTCAACCCTTGAAACCTTGATCCGTCTTCTAAAAGGCATTCGCTCTTTTGTGTGTGTGGCGGTGGATCGTAGTTTCAATAACCGGGATGGATCACGAAAATCAAGAAAAATTCTTCTTGAGATATATATCGATCTTTTAATCCGACTGTCACTCAACAGAGTGCGACTGGACTTGAATACAAAAAGCGAAAAACACGCTTGCTGCATTGATGTCGAGGGTTACTGCAAAGAAAAGATAATTCAGTCGACTGGAAACATCCAAAATAGATACCGTTCAAGAATACTTTGGAAATGTCATGTTTTAACAGCAAGCTAACCGCAAACATACGTTCTACAAATATTTCTCGAAACGCATGTTGACATAGTTCTTGACTTCTAGAGGTCTGTGGGTGTCTTGCGCGATGATTCACAGTTCAATGTGAAATAATCAAGTATTAAAAAAAAAAAATAATAATAAAAACATTCTTTTAAAGGGCAGGGACATAAAGCAACGCCGTATACCCCCGTTCGTCGAGAATTCTTCGGGGTGTCATATTTCGGAGGGAACCGCTCGGGATATCTATCCAAACCTGGAACAGCATTCGGCTAAGGTTGGGGTTGGATAGAGTTTCAGATCACTACATAGGCTACGCAGCTCTTGTTCAAATCGCATGTACTGTTGTAGGTATACGTCATACGAGCCTGCCTTGTTCCGTATAAATGCTGGCACATCTTTCATGGTGGCCAGCATATCTGGGCTATGCAAAGTTCTCAGAGCTGGGAGTCAACCATTGAAATGCTCTTCTTCTTCTTTCCGTCTGGGGTGATTTTTTGACAATGGAGGACAACAGAGAAGAGGGAAAAAGATACCGTCTCAACATGATTTCTGTCTCCGCGTTCCATTGATACACTCAGCCAGTATTAGAGTGAATGACTCGAATGGCAGAGACTAAAACGCATGTACGGTTACACATTATCAGGATGTTTTCACCAAGTCTCTTCATTTAAGACTTAAATATCTCAAAAGTCACAGGTTGATTAATTGATTTTAGTTTTAAAACAATTAGATACAAAGCTTGTATGTCTACTCCAATGCACATCATTACAATTGATATTATAGATTTTTACGGTCAACATTTACCCCCGTGATCTATTATGACTGACTTCTCCAGTTAATTGATTTAGCTCACTGTTTTGATATCGTTTCTGATCGTAAGGACGCCACACGACCAACCACATCCTAAATGTCGAGTTAAGAATCACTTTTTTTTTTTTTAGTGCCATCGTGGCAACAAGATACCGGTGGCAAATTCAGTTACAGATAGTACACTTTATGTCAATTTACAAAGCCGTGTACCCCTCCAGTCAAACTTGCCCTCTTGTTCTTATCACTGCGAAGGCCCCTGGCCCGTCAAACCCTTAGCGTCTCCCTCCCTCATGGACTACCTCTAGGACCTGAACCGTGAGTAACGCTCGTCAAATTAGATTACACACCGGCAAATTCACCGTCAAGTTTCAAAAGATCTCCCCCTCGGATTTTACGTTTGCCTGAGCTGCGACGTCGCACGGGTCAGGTGGTTTTTCGTTATCCGATTCAAACGCGGGGTGTGTTAATTCATTAGAATCAAGTGGCCGGTCAGGCGAATATGGGAATCTGGTCCCTTGGGAAAACTGACCGTTAAAAGGGGATAAAAAAAGAAGAAGCTAGAATTCCCTCCCTGTCAACGAGGTAGGGAAAAGGGTTTAGTAAATGACACCACTACCCGACAGCTCGATGAAGAACTAAACCTTGATACCATTTAGGGTTTTCCCCCCAAAGGCTGTCTGTATTATTAACACACAGTTACGCATGAAGACAATGACACGGCCCACCAAAGAGCAAAGGGGGCCTACAGACGCCGATATCGAGCACGCATGGAGATGGTTACAGTTAACACGTAGTTCACCGTGAAAATCACCAAGTTAAAGAACAAACAGGTGAACGTTTGAATGAAAGTAAGAAAATCTGAAGACGGATCTGCCGTGTTGAGCTCTCGGAGCCGGAATAATGGCACGAAAACTTCAATATTGTCTTTGTGTACCAATAAATACCGCTGCACGTTGCACTTGGTACAATTTTATCGTCGCCTACGAAATAAATATCCTCAAACATTAGGCCCCTATTGCTTTAAAAAATAAGAATTTTTGCCAAAATGCTACGTGGTTCATACCTCGGCCCAACCCTATTATTTTTGCTAGATGTTTAAGTACCCGACCAAATTTAAGTTTGCGATAAAAGTTCATTATTTTTGTTTCGAAAGTCTCCAGAAGATAGCCCTACCAGCTCTTGGTGTTTTAACACCTAGCGCTGGCTCCAGGCTCCTGTAAATCTCCTTTGCTTTTTACTTGCACATTAATTAAACAAAAGTTCACCATCACCTGCACATTTGACCAGTGACGGCACCTGACGCACCATCCCAGTTTAGTTTCCAGCGAGAACTGCTACAGGGATTACATTACTCAAGACTCAAGACCAGTTCTCAACTGTTCTTCCATTATTCTATATAACAGCACAAGCCTATCGACATTATGCAGTGACGTCATCCAGCTGCCATCTTAGAGTTAAACCGACGGTCGCACAATGGAAAACGCACAGATTTGTACGCGCGGCGCACAGGATTGGCCAATGAACAGCCGCCCCTTGACCTCTAGGCGAGTGCGCCCAACTCAAATGACGTCATGTGCATAAAGAGGCTTTCTCTCCAAATCTAGATGATGGATTCCCACCTCATCTGATGATGTGAAAGATGAAAGCACTTTTACTTCATTCCGTGTGAACGGCTCGCTTCATGTAACGATGCCATGTCTGATTTAGATTCAAATAAACATCTGCCCTGGAACTTAAATATTGACAATGAACCGTTGAAATTTGCACCTCATCCAAGGCTAAAATTAATTTTAATTTTAATGAAGTTAGGTCAGCTACTCATGCAAAGGCGAAAAGAAGAAGACAAAAATGTGCACATAAATAGTCACTTTAATTGCAAAGTGGGGCGGCCTAGGGTAGACGGGTACAATGCAATAGATGGAAATGTATTTCTTAATCTCTTAATTTAATTTCAGAAGAGGTTTTTTTTTTCTTCTTCAAAATCAGAGCATTTCTTTATAACTTCGGCGTTTGCAGAGTGAAGTACGAGACAGGTTGGTTTTGTTTGACATCACAGCATATTGAGGCTTGCTGTATTCTGTGTTGAATAAGCCCCACCCCCTCCCCCCTCATAAAAATAATGAATACAAATGAATAAAGAAATACAAAATAAATACAAATAAAATGTTTGTCCTCGTCCGACCGACCGTCATTTGCGTCGGGACTGACATTTTTGTTCCTTAAAAAAAAGGTATTTTTGGGTGTTTTTGTAGTTGTTGTTGGTTGAAAAATTTCGAAACAGGAAGAAACTTTAAAAACTTGTTAGTTGAACAGTTGTTAGTATTGAAATACTATTCAAAGACACTTAATAAAAGAGTTCAATACAGTTAATGTGTTGTGTTTTGTGTTTGGACTTGATTGTAATACCAATGACCAAAATTCCCAAATACAATTTCAATATTTAAAAATATAGATAAACAATTTAACAACAAAATCGAGCTACCGACCCTACCTTTTGAGGACTCCCTATGGACCAACAAACATTTTTTTTTTTTTGCCTAATTATAAATTATTTTTTGAAACAGCAGTCTTCTTTAAGACCACATTGATTATGGCTCTCACAGGAAACCTAAAGGAGCCTTTTGATCCAAATTTGGTTTTAATTTACAAGCTTTAAGAGTAATGTTCTCATGGTTTGCTTGCTGCTTCATCGCTCATGGATCTTCCGTCTGACGTTTTCAAGAGTAAGATCAACATGGGTTACTTGCTGGTTAATCGTTGGACTTAATTCATGCTCCAGTTACAGGAACTGCAGAAACGTTTGAATGTTACTTTAATGTGCAAATGTTGGTTTGATTGGCAAATTGTAGGAGTTCGATACTAGATCAAACTTTGAAATTTTTAATGACAACCACGCGTGGTCTTCATAATATAACATCTCGTTATGTGCTAAAATGTATTCTTTACTTTTGACTTAGTCTATTTTTCATCTTTAATTTTTTATTTATTTGTTGTCTTACCCGAAACTTTTTTCAGTCCACTTTCCACAACTTAAAGCCATTTTAAGACGTAACTTATTGACTTTGTATCGTAGCCCAATATCAAGAATCGAAGAACACTTAGGCTGGCCCATTGTTTGCATCATCTCAGTTATCATAAAAGCGCGAAGGGAACCTGACAATTGTCATGGTAGTCTTTTTTGTGTCGTATCCTCAGCCTACCAAGTTTTCTTCAGTGATCCCAACGCACTTTTCATCAATGAAGCATTCCACTCTATCAATATTTTACTATTTGTTGATATGAGTCTGTGACCAGACGACCAAAGAATTCTATGTCGCACACGGTTACCAACTTTTGTTTCTGTATTTTCAAAGATACCATCTATTTCAACCTCAATTGAAGAATACTACATTACAATACGAAAATAGTGTCTAGTTAAGAATACACTGCAACAGTATCGGTTCCGGTTTTTCTGTAATGTAACTGTACACGGATTGTGTCGAATGCAAGTCATCAACATTTCTGCAAATTTTACCTTTATTAGCGAAATTACCTCATTGGTAATTGGTTTATTTTTCGAGAAAATTTGGATTTGTTGGGATAGATTTAATATGAAATAAAATCCCACCGATATCTTTACTTTTGTGCGTCCGTTAATGCCGAGAAAAACGAGAGCAAAGGTGACGGTGTTTTTTGCTGTCAGACAGACCTTGTTGTATAAATACACACACACACATTCAAACGATGGCCGGCCAACCATCGTTTCATAATGATACAGAATTGAATATCTCTTAAAGATGAAACAACACCCTGCGAAACTATTTCACTGAATACTTAGGGATACATTGTACTTTCGGTCAAGTAAGTTATTCTGATAGTATTAAACTTGAAAGTACATTTGTTCATGTCTGCAAATGATGTAATTTACCTTAAATGTCAATTTGTTTTACAGTACAATCGCTGCCTTATTTACATGTTGACTATTTTTTCTTGTTTTAACACATCAATGGATTTTATCAAAAAGTGTCTCCATCTAGAACCAGAACGCCACGTCATTCCCTTAACAAGATCTAGACATTTTGATAAACGTAAACACCGAGCCCAAACCACAATTTCGCGAAGGCTAAACTTAAGTGTTTTCCTGCCTGCTACAAGGTGGTCTTCAAGTGATTTAAGTAATGATGGTGGAAGGGGAAAAAATGTAATCGGTTGGTTATTCATGTGTTTTTTTGCAGATGTCCCTTGTACGCCAAACTATACGGCGAGTGGTTTGTACGCAAGGTAGACCGGACACCGATGCATTAGTGTAAGTCAAAATAACAATTTATTTGTTAATTGTTGATGTTTTGGTTGGTTTTGTTTTCCTTCACAAGAGTTAAATCACATGCCGTCGAAAGTTTCAGACGTTAATTATTTATTTTATTATTATTTTTTTTTTTAAATGGTAGAAGGGCAACAAACCTGTCCTTACTTCCGGGTCAGACGTGACCTTGATTCTAAGGTTCCTGGACCCATTTCTGGGCAAGGTAAACCTGAAAACTGGTTTTTAAAAAAGAGGATTTTGACATGGATTGTATAGTCAGTTAGTCAGTTAGACAATGTTTCGGATCTTTTTTGACACAGATTCCAAGTCATACTGACTCAGAAATGGGATCCGAAATCCGGGTCAATTCTGACCCGGGAGGTTTTAAAGTGTGTTTAGGTGTACAATTTCAAAGCAAATGTGAACAACAACTACAATACGAAACAAGCATTAAATTCCAAAATTATGAAACAATTAAACTTGAATTAAAGGATTTTGAGTCACAGGTATGTTTTTATTTCAGGCATGTAACCAGTGTCTTATTGCCTGGTTGGTAAAGTATTGTTTCTTTTTTGTATTGTTCTCTTTGATTTGCCGAAAAACAATACTACTAATAATGAAACACGACAAAGCTAATAAGCTGAAATCAGATCCTCTATTGTAATGAAGATCTACAAGTATGGAAAGATTACAAACACTCCGAACAATAGTGACGTGGTATTTAAATTTTAGTCTTGAGTGTTGTGGGGCAGACAGGGGGAAAATTTGGGGAAATTTTTGATGATACAACCATTTGGCACACAGAGTATGTCATGAGAAAGGGCCATGGCTATAGGGCCATCGCAGATTATAATTTTGAACAAAATAAAGGTAGAATAACAAGCAATTTCCCAAATTTTCAACATGGCTACCATGATTTGGTTTTTTTGCAACCTATACTTTGTTCAAAGGCCCAATAGTCAAACACCTTTTTCCATGACGTACTCTGACTGTATGCCAAATTTCACGCTTGTGTCATCAAGGCACAATAAATGCCTGTCGTAAATAGAGGACAATAAAAATAAAAAAATGTACTCCATAGCAGCCTGTTGAATTTATAAGGTTATTAATATACACAGAGAGGTTTACGTTCTAATCCAACAAAAGACATTTACCTACACTGATGAATTCTCTTTAAAGGTAAGGTCATCGATTGGTAAAATATTCAAAAAAAATAATGACCATAAAAACTGCCTTGGCGAGAAGCACTGCAGCTGTTGAGAGTATCAACTATTCTGAGAAAGGTTCCCTCCGAAGTATAATGGTTTGGATCCTTTTGTACCACAAAACATTTGAATCTGAGAAACGACTCATGCATGAATCGTGTCTCAGATTTCTGAGGGCTGGTGTCCGTTCGCGAATGCTTCGGCCAGAGATGCGGTTGGTACCCGCTGTCCACCTCGCTAAACGTGTATGGATTCGACGTGTCAAAATTCCATTAAAATTTGTTTTCTTTTTTTCTTATTTCTGTTTTCTCAGCAAGTAAGCACTGTATTCAGCTGAAACGTTCCACAGTGACCTTTATTGTACCTTTCCTTTAATTTTTCCTTACAAATCAGCATTACGTTGACAAAAACCACAAGTAGTGACCTATGACCCCTACCCTTAGGACCCAACTCATCACCAATTCAATAACCCAATGGATGTCGTTTCTCTCAACAGAAAATCCTTAGGATTACACGACTTCCAAATTGGTGACAACGAGCCAGAGTATGAACCATTTGATGAAGGTTATGTTTGCAAGATGTCACATAGAGCAGCTTCAATGTTAGGTAAGAGAAGAGCATCTTAAGATTTGTTTCTCAACTTTCTTGAGATTTTGGTGGATGTGTGCACGTTGGGATGATATTATTTTCAACAGGGCAGGGAAGAAAGTCGTGGATTTTTTACGTGATGCTGTCTCGGCCATTTTCGGACTTCAATAAATTACTTCCAATATTATATTTAGTTTTCTAACTTTAACACAGCTTGGCACCATGCTGTGTACTACAGGCATCTACTCTCAACGCGTTAGAAAGTGTTTTTGACATTACAGTAGGCTATTGATATTGCGTGAGTTCAAGTTGACATCAAAGATGCCATGTGTGTTCATCAACAGTCAAACGTTGTGTAATGGCGTGGTATATTATCTTACATTATACCATTAAAAGAAACACACTGTAGTCAGACAGAGTTTTGAATTCTTGTGGCGACCAGCGTTGGTCTTTGCCGCTCAGTTTTTTGCTCACTGCCAGAAAAGAAAAACGTATTATGCATGAATCCGTGTTGTCAGTTTGTAACGCGTAACACCAGCCGTGGGCAGCAGGGTGTCGCATCGCCCGTTTAATCTGGCGCCTACGCGGTGTGGGGAAGACTTGTCGTACAGTCCCCCAAGAACGTACGGAATGTATCACCGCTGAGATAGCACGAGCGAAGGATATTTTATAACATATAAGATTTGTTGGTATTTTTTGAAAGGCATCCTTTGTACGAAGATGCGCAGGGCATACGCAAGGATATCAAGGTCAATTGCTCGTGACTATAGCGACAATGGTAAATAAATTGTGACTCTTTCAAGAACAAAAAATGATGGTTTCATCAACTCATATTTTGATACTTTTATTTCTATACTAACATTGAGGGCTAGTTCGGTCATGGGCGTCCTTTTAAAATCATTAGTTTACTCAAATTTCCTCTTGGGTAAAGAAAACAAAGGACATAGTTTCACCAATTTCCTCATTTATAAAACAAAACAAATGATCTGACTGCTATAGTAAATAATAACTAACTGTCTTAAGATAGATCTGTGTAAAATTCATCTCACACATTCATCTTTACTGCAGGTAGAAACATAGAATCTACCCTCTACCGTGGCGCTATGCCACGCCATTCGGAACTTGTCTGTCCACTTGAATATCTACAAATACTCACATGAATGAGAAAGAGTTAAGAATTATTTCTTCGAAGTCAGGACGAGATACATGTAGAATAAATGGAATAATATTAAGTCACACTTTGAGTATCTCATGGTATTTGGAATGCGTGCAGTTAGCACCAAAACCCAACCCAGGAAAATCACAAATATAGATCAGTCTGAAATCTGACCCCAAATCGTTAAAAAGACCGAGAAAAAGGCGGACATATCAATTTGATCGAATTAGACAACGCCAGTAGACCTGCAGATTTCATCTTCTTCCATTTTTATAAATCATACTGGAGCGTTTCTAGCATCTGGTGACGTCAAAGAGGGAGAAATTTCAGCCTACGGATTCTTTGCATTTAAAATAAACCCGTGTCCGTAACTGTATGTCTGCTATTTACAGTAGTCGTAAACCAAGCCTACCATGATCTTAGCATCGATCGGGAAGGTATGTTAATAAAATTTAAAACAGGAACGATGGAATCGTAAACCGAACAGTCCTCTGATTTTTCTCTTTTATACCGTGGTTTTTCCTACATTCGATCGCGTTAGCACACTTCATTTAGTCTGCCCTAAACCCGGAACATACCGGCCTACCCCATGGTAAAAAGCACTTTGTTTGCCATTAGCTCATTGAACAGTTTTCATTCAAGTGATAAAATGCCAGGGGGTGAAGATTTCAATATTGCTTGTCAGCCTCCGCATGAGTTTCAACGCTCTATCTATGGTTTATCATCTATCGGTTGCACGCGTGACGGGGCGGTTTAGACTGTACTGAAGGTGAAGTGGTTTACGAGCGCAGTTAAAAACGCGGGAAAACTGAACGTGTCTTTTCTCATCGTGTGGCAGGCACGTGTACAACGCGAATGCGTTTGCATATGAATCTCAAGTTAGTTTGAAGAAAAAAAACTCGAGCTGAAGTGGACTGAATATAGATTGGTTTTTCCACACACTTAAGCTATAGCTTGCTAGACTGCTGAAGCAACAACATGTCCTTGCATAATTTGTTGATTTTGTGCCACAGTGTCACCGTGAAAACTGGTTTTTGGTCGAGATAATGTCAAGCATTTCATAAAAAGTGAACCCAATCAATCTCCTACATGACCAGTCGCACGTATCTGCCCATTTGCTCGAACCCATTAGATATATGAATCTGAATCAATCGAATCTGATGAAGTAGTTGCTGCTAGAAGTACAAAACAATCGTGCAGTCTCAAGGTGTCTCTTAGGTGTTTCCACTATCCTCCCAGTAGTAATATACAACGAAAGCATCCTCTTTTCACAGATTTTGCAATGTTTTTTCTAGACTAAGCCTCAAGGTATTTGGCAATATAGCACGAAGTGTTTTCTTTTCTTTTTGTTCCTAATCGGCCTACACGAAAAAAAATAATATTCATTTGGAACTAGTTCCTGTGAAAAAAACAGTTCCCTTAGAACGGGTCTCTAAGAATAGTCCAAGAGATTCCTAAAGTTGTTTTACTTTATAGCGTTGCATGGCGGTGAGATATTGCGTGGGTTTGAAAAACGAAATATCCAGATTTCTCACCGAAATGGTCATGGGTAGATTATTATGTGCACCTTCCTCCCTGAAAACTGGACACCCCCCCCCGCCCGCCCAAGAAATATCAGCTGCTACTGTCTAACAAGTTATTACAGTTCATTTTACTTCTACTAATAATGACACTAAAAAGTAATTGATGGGAATATTTAATACAACTTGAGAAGTTGGCAAGCAGATGCGTCTCGGTACACAGGATACAGAACAATTTAACAAATAAAAACGAAAAACCGCTCGGCGCATAATAAAGTACACACTTCTTGAGTAAACTTAAATAACCGTGCTTGGAATTATTCCGGAATGTATTGTGGGATAGTGGTAACGATAATAATTAATATATGACAATGTGTGGGGAAAAGGGGCTCAACTCCCTCTCACAACACCTTCACCTGAAAACGTAGGTGTCGCAATTACACCAGGGGGTGTCAAGTCATCTATCACGGTGTTTATAATGTTGCTATAGATGACCGAGAAAGAAGACTCTCCAAAGACACTGACTGTTATTATCCTTCTGCTCAATCAATACTGCCCGACCCTGACGACGATGGACTAAGGACACGATAATAAACACATAAGACTAAGAGCATTATCTTGCCCCCTTCCGCCATGGGGATGAAGAAAAGCAGCGACTTTAGAATTCAATTAAACACCCGGGCTTGACAGAGAATGATTTTCTTTTCCTCAGTCACCTCTCTTCGATCGTAAAAAAATATTCTTCAGATGTTGCATCAAGGACGTTGCAGACGTGACCGGATGAGGGAGCAATGTGTGTTGGGTTTGGAACCCTAATCCTCCGACCAAGCCACCGTAGATCTAAGATAGCTAAGACGTCTTAAATCAAACATTTCATTTGAAACTTGAAGGTGCATGCACGGAGCGAGAAGAGCTCTTCAGGAAAGAAGTTCAACCAACTGGGGTGTTTTTTTAACTGGGTCTATATATGATTTCAGTTACGGTTGCTTATATAAACGTCAGAATATAGGCCTAGTAGTGCAAGTTTCTCGTTGCATTGAGCAGCACCCGACGCGATGTGTGATAACGAAGAAAGACAACAGAACAAGCTGTTACAAACTGCTTACCAACCAAAAAGGGCCTACTGTATAAATACAAAACCTACTTAATGGCCGACTTTTCGACCCTAGCAGAGTCTTTCTCAAAGAAAAATATTGAGGCTCAAAGTATTGACGGCAAGAGCTGATTTGACAAATGTCTCAATGCGTTGGTAACCTCTTGTAAATTTAAGACACCTTGCATGTGACGTCACAAGCTCCAACAGCGCCCTCACTGGGGTCAATGATACACGCGCGTTGGCGTTTCCACTGTTTGATGTCCACAATGGCAGCCAACGCAAGGTGGGGGTCTATTTTATTAAAGACTGGTGGGTTCGTACTAAAATACGTTTGTGTCACTGATAGCAACGTACAACTTATCCAAGTACATCTACAATCAAAATGCCAGTGGGTTTGACTCTTTTTTTAAGAATCGATTTTCTCTAATTTCAGTCTCTCCAAACTCGTATCTACGCAATTCCTAAAACTTAATCACAAAATGCGATAAGTCCGAATTGAATTAGGCCCTACTCCACATCTAGCCTTGGGTTTTAATCAAGATAGAATCTCCATCCACTCAAGACAGACCTTAATATCTGCCTTTTTCAATCCAGACCAAAATGAGACTTCCCCAACAGACATTGCAATAAATGTGTCTAGTCATCTAAATTATTAATTACAATTTTTAATACTGATGATTGTGTCCACGGTTATCCGCGGCATAGAAACTCCGACTAAAAACCATTAACCTGTGCTCTGATATTAATTCCGATACGCAAGCATAAAGTACAATGCAATTAGTCGGTTCTTGGGCAAGGCTATAGTAATCAGACGTGTTTCTAATAATTAAAAACATTAAGTGGTATGACTTTGGGTATATGCCACATTCTGTGGTTACTCTGATAGGATTGAAAACAATCTAACACTCTAATGAACAACTTTAACTTCAGTGAGGGTGATATTAAGGTGTACTTTTTTGTATTTTACTTAAGCCCTATTCACACTAGTATTCCACGGGAAATTCCCAGGAAAAGTAGGTCGACCTTTTCACACTGGAATCGCTATTCCTGGCTATTCGTGCTTGAGAGTAGGTTTAAGCGAAATGACCGTGGATATTTTGTCGACCTTTCCACACTGGAATTGCTAATCCTGGCAAACTCCCGGGAAATAGCCATTTCCCTGGCTACCTCAGCTTAAAAGTATAGGTTTAAGTGAAATATCCCCGGGTTGAGCATTGTACTGAGTGCTCACACTACCCAGGAATATTGCACGGAGTGGGAATCAAACCTAGGTGGGCTTACAATTCCACAGGAGCTTCCTGTGAATTGGCTCTGTAAACTGAAAAGTACTCAAATCAGTTGATCGGGCTGAAGTAACGATACTTTCAGTACCGGTCTCATGTGTGCATCCCGTCTCGATCTCTTCTGCAACGAGATGAAATAAGGAACTCACTCGACTTAATCAATGTGTGTGTTCATGTTTATGCCTCAAAAAGAGCCACTTTAAAGAAAAACCCCAATCCGTTTCCTCGAGCAGTTTATACAAAGAAGAGCAAACATTGCTTACAACTTATAAAGTTGTAATAAATAACCCAAGAGGTTTGGCTGGAAATACGATTGAAAGATGAAAATGACGGAATCTTTTAACAACAATCAACGTTCCCTTGTTTGTAGTTCTGATTGTAATAAAACAAAAAGCTAACATGCAATTACAATAAAGAAACATTTCAAATCCAAAGAGTTTGGGGACTTCAAGTATGAATCTTAATTATCGTATAGTTTGCTCAAGGACTAAGATTGTTCTGAGGAGAAAGCCCAGATGGATATCTGAACGATTAGATGTAAGTCTTTAGAACTTTTGTATAGCTTTGAAGGAAAAAGTCATGATACTACATAACTGTAAGCTCCTCAGGTTGTGATCGATGTTGTAGAATGCTCAAGGAAAAAATATCCATCGTCTATTTTAATTAAAACAGCAATATTTTTTACGATGAAAGTAAAATATCGAAAAACTGTATTATGATTAGATGTAGCATGGGCTAAACTAGGCTGCTGCATCAATACTAAACACCTGTGTTGAAGGCTAATGTTCCTTATGTTTCATCAACAAGGGCAAACTGTGTGAGAAGTTTGCTTTTGACTTTTCGGCACAAGGGTAATCGATTTAACAGTCATCTTGTCTTTGAAAATTATTAAAGTCAACAACTCTGAACCGAGGCCGGGAGGGCAAAAGTCTGGTACCTTTTTTTTATTTTGGCACATTGACAGTTATCATTCTTGCCTGCAGGACACTGACAAAAATATATCAAATTCAGAATTAGATTGTTCTTAAGAGCTTAGGGTAATGTCAACCTATCATGGCTGAACCATCAGCAGCTGCTATAGCAAAAATGATGAGCTTCATGAAACGTAATAGTGTCAATCACTGTCCTATGGAAGTTCATTGATTGTTCATCTTTCTTTTGTGAAAACAATACAAAGGACCAGGTACTTGGGAACTGAAATACACCAACAACAACAACAAAATTTACAAAGTAGTTAAACCATGATTGTGTTTCTTTGATTGCTATAGGTTTAGAATACCGGAAACTAATGGACAGTTACGGGGAGGAGTTTTTCTGTCTTTGTTTCGAGCGGTACGGGGCTGTCGTTGGAGCATTAGGTGGAACTTTGGCGGATTTCTACGGCAACATTGACGGGTTTTATGAGCATATTTTAGATCAAGGAGTTATTAACGAAGAACAATTACAGGTATGTATTCAAGTCTATCACATTTTCGGTTTTGTTTTGGGTTTTTTTTTTGGTCGTTCAAATTGAATCATGGGAGCTAAATACAATCAGCTTGTACGAGTGATTGTACGCAATGGATGAAATTGATGATGATATATACGGGTTCAATGAGTTTGTCATATAGAAGTGCATGACCCAGTGGCATTCAGAGCAGTTGTCCTCCATTCAGAACGATGGAGCACAGAGCGAAATCCGTCAACTGGGATAAGCGAAGAGACGAGACGGTTAAAGTCATCTTAAAGTCTGGACTAGGACAGTCTGACAGGATCACGCGAGACTGGCGTCCCCTTAAGTTGTGTTTTTATTCAATTTATATTTAATAAGAGTACTCTAAAGACACACAGATAACAATCATGACCACAGCCTTTCAATGAAGTTTTGATTCACAACTATATCTGTTTGAGTAAATATAACCTCAGAAGTTGCACTTTTAAGCCTTTTTCCAAAGTGCAGTTGGTTTTAGTTGTTTTTACGATGTGCCTATTTTATTGTACTTATACTTTTCTGTCATTTTTCTTAAAGGGGCACATTCCTTCCTATCGATGTTCAATTGAAGCGGATGGTAAATTGTTATTACACTACTACACCAGCAGCCATAGCCTAGAGCTAAGCATGCTGGGACAGATCCGCATGACCTCCATCTTGCTCTTTAATACATTCGTTGAAGTTGAACTCGTAAAACAACGAGGCCATGGCTGTGACCACTGCGTCTACGCAATCCAACCTCTTCTGGAAGACCAGAAGAACGGAACCAAAAACCTCCAAAATGGGACAATGGACAGAATGCTTTCGTCGACGCACAGAGATTCCAAGATCTCGGTGTCCGTCTTCTGTGCCGCGTTCCCGTTCCATGTTATGTTTAACCGACAGTTAGTCATTCTTCAGCTTGGAGATACGGTCATGAGAATGATGTCATCACGTGCCTCGAACAATGGCCTCAACTTTAACTCCTATTTTTCGGTACTTTCCCCACTTATTGAGCCGGTGACTTTCGATGGGATGTTGGGTCACATAAACAAATCCTTCATACTGCAACCAACAGGGATTGGTATGACCTCAAGATCATCAAAAGATGGGAAAACACTGGTAAGTTTCGTATTAATTTGTGCTCCCTGTCCACTTGGGTCTTTCAAAATGAAACGTATAATCCAGACTGCAGCCATTCATGTGGAAAGATACGGTGATGAGTACTAGATATCAGACAGAAAGAGAAAAGAAGAAAAAAAAAGACAGACGCAATGTCTGTCTCAGGAGAATGAGAATTGTACGAAGAATCTAAAATTATTGACGTTTGTCATCTGCGTTTAATTCAAGAGTTTTGGCGAAGTTCTTGCAAATAGTTTGCAAGAACTTTCAACCCCTGTCTTGCTCTCCGCTGTAATTTTCTTGGACCT
>CM021530.1:5506758-5519896 GCA_010994315.2 Pisaster ochraceus
TTTTTTTTCTTTCTACGAGAATGTATAAGAAGTCAGCCTATAATGTAAATATATAGCTTCTATATTTGTAAATGAATACCAGGATATATGGTGATATGTATAAAAAATATAACATTACACCTTTCAAGTTATAACGTAGTTAGACACTCAGATAGCTCGTGTATTTATATTGTACAGGTTGAGAATGTCCCACTAGTGTTTAAATAACGGGCATTTATGGACGACTTATGTTCTTTGTAAATTTGATCTTCGCCTATGCAAGACTGTAACAATGTTTGATGTGGTATACGTAATATAGAGTGGAATCAGTTTAATATCCGAAGTGTTATCCAAACACCAAAGCTCACCGATGTTTCGCTTTTGAAGACAATTTTATTCAGTGTTCGTTTTATTCTATCCGTATAGTCGAGTTTGGCAATTTGGCGTTCCATATCATGACACTATTTGTGCTAAATACGCTCCTTAAATAACCTCCTGGGTCGACCCGGACTCCGGAACGCAGGGGGCCTGCCGCAGGTATTGAGTGAGATGGATCCGAAAGTGTGTCAAACGGACACGGAATCCGAGCTTCCGGGTCAGCCTGACCCATGGGGTGGGGCTCCCTGGAACCCGGAACCCAGTCAAATCTGACCAGGTTTATAACAAAGAGTGTGCTACAGCCACCATTGAGAACAACCGAAATGAATTTGTCAGTCATAGAATTTAGCTTTGTGTTCAAAGTGCACACATTTTGCATAAGAATTTGGAAATTTTTGAAGTTGGTTCTAATGGTTTATTCACATCAAACATTTTGGGGATTCGTTCAGATCGCCGATTGTACTTGAAATTGCTATCCTGTTGATCTTTTCATGAAAGTATTGACCTATGACCTATTTACCTTTGACCTACACTCCCGAGTCATAATTGACCCGGATTCCAAGTCCCAGGGGCCTAGCCCATTTCCGGCTGACCCTTAAAAGGTGGTTCTAAAGAAGTTGAACTTCAACCCTGACATAGATTCCGGGTCACACTGACCCCAAAATGGGTCAGGCCAAATGGGACCCGGATCACGGTAAACTCTGACTCGGACGTTTTTAGAGTGTATACTTGTGACTTACAAAGTGGTTACAAAAGTGACTGTATGGCAGGTCAGAGGTCAGATATTAAATCAAATTGTTTTAAGGAATGTGCGTAGTCCCTTTAACACTTCAAGCATCACACTTTGGATTTCGGTGACGTTAAAAACATTTGATGTCTTCATCTTATTTCTGAAGATTGTAATATTCTATGGAGATATCATTTATTGGACTGACCCACGATAGACCGAACGGACAAAAGGACATTGGGATATCTTTTTAACTTTATACCAAAATGTATAACTTTGTCTTCCCCTTTTACTCTTTGGTAGCTTTTAGTTAAAATAATTTAAGGTGTATTAGACAACAAAAAAAGTAGCAGTTTTATCAATATTTTGTCATAAGGGTTGTAGTGGCTTTTTACCTAAGTTTTAACGGTTCGATTTGTTTTTCTTTCGATTATATTTTTTTTTTCACACACACGATCTCAAGTTGATTGTAAGGTATTCATTCATGAGATTTTGTTTGCATTCGAGGGGTTTCGAAATTCTTTACATCTTGACTTTCAGAAGTTTTTAGCAAGGCTTTTTATTTTTGTTTTGCATGCGGTTGAATTACATTCCTGAACCAATAGATCTTTTGTCGGCCATTTTGGGTGAATTTCAGACTAAATTCTGGTGGGGCAATATTTACAATTACATTTGGTTTGATCAAAAGCTTTGCTAAGTGCTGTTCTGTTCATAAATGAATTATCTTGTTCATAACAAGTCTGATTATAAACGTGTACCCGGAGACTCTCTTTGTGATGTAATTGCATTGATCAAATACTCATCAATCAGTTAAATAATAGAACAAAAGATGATGGGCGTGGGGAGGAGAAGTGGGCGTGAGAACCTTATGCATTATTCATGAACTAGTGGCAACCTAGGCCGTATCGTAAATAACGACTACGGCTGCGGCTACGTTGCTAAGGACGTCATATAAGACGCATGATGACGAAGCGATCAAGCCGTCGACCTAGCCGGTAGCCGCCAATCCCCACACGGCCCCCTATCAAACAACGATTTCAACTATTAAAAAGAACGTTTTGGTATTCGAAAAATTAGTCAGCATTACAATGGTGACGGAGAAACACTAAAAACTAGTTTTGTCTGAAGGTGGTAATGATTTAGTGTATGAATGAGTTCTTAACTCTTAAGACGAAAATCCCAAACCCAAGGTATCCTTATATACCGATGTAAGCAATCAGTGGAAGGTCTCAGATTCCAATCTCACATGCAACACTAAACTAAAAAGTGCATGTACTTTTTTGTTTCTCGTTTGGACGTAATAACTCTTGTTCTACATTCAGATGTGTTACTGAATGCAATTGAGGTTTTGTTTTTTTAATATAGATATCCTAAGCCATTTTATAACGCTGTATTACTCCCATTCATTCTGAGCTAGGGACTGATCGTAAATATTAAAGCGTGTACTTACTAGCTTTAAATCTCAACTGTTATATAAACCCACAGCAAGATTTGATGTTATTTGTTAAATCCTGTGTCACATCTGTAAATAAGTACGCGTTCAAGCCATTAGGCTGCTGACAATACTTAAGACACTGGATTCGTTAGTGACAGGTGTAAGCGGGTGAAATCATGAGTTATTTCATTATTATTTTTATTATTATTATTATTATTATTAATATTATTATACTTAGATTGTTATTATACCTCTTACCCCTTTAAGATGACTTCATTTATTATAATGGAAAGTCAAATTGTAATAAAAATTGAACGAATGCAAAAAAAAAAAAAAAAAGAGGAAAAAAGAGCGTCTTCGGCTCAAGTTGTGTTGTGTTAGTGGTACACACGTTTGCCTTATGGCGCATTTAGCGTGTGCGGTAATAATGTTTATACGCTTAGCTTATGGCATGGTAAATGAATGCATTAATATTTGTGTGGTTGGCAGTTGTAGGTAAACGCGCAGGAGCCTCTAATTTAATAATAGGTCGCCTGACAGAAAAAAAAATACAACAAATCATCTATGGACGCAGCGGAATTGAAAAGAAAACAGGGCCACACTAGCAAGGTGATTCAAGGACAGAAGAACAAAATTGACATTTCGTAAAGAGTCGCATTTAGGTGTGCATTGCTAGCTGCAGAGGTCAATTTTAACACAAGCTTATTTTTTTCCATACTAAAAATTACATCACTGCTCGGGCGATTTCGATCCCAGATAGGAGTTGCATTTTTTGAATTGATGTTATGTTTTTCGTTTTTCAGTTAGTCGGTTTGAATGAATTAACACAGCTCAGTAAACGATCATAGTCCACATTACCTACATGTTATTAACACCATGTATACAATTGTCGCAGTACAAAACAGCCACGATGGATCTTCACTATCAGCTCCTTAGCACTGTTACAACATTAAACTTTTCAAACTCCGGGTCAAAAGTGGTTTTTTTTAACACGGGTCAGAGCCGACCCAGATTCAGGGTCCGCAGGGAACCTGAACCATTCCTGGGTCAGGCTGACCCGGAAGTTGATTCTACACATTGGATTTAGACTTGG
Source organism: Pisaster ochraceus (assembly GCA_010994315.2). Classification (NCBI taxonomy): domain Eukaryota; kingdom Metazoa; phylum Echinodermata; class Asteroidea; order Forcipulatida; family Asteriidae; genus Pisaster; species Pisaster ochraceus. The sequence goes on from CM021530.1 coordinate 5,510,371, forward strand.
GTCAGCTGATTAAAAAAATGGGCTTGCCTCGGATTCAGTGTCAGTTTGACGCAGTTTCGGGTCGGTTTGGCACAGAGACCGGGTCAGCCTAACCTTGTTATTTGTTTGTTTATTTATTTATTTATTTATGTATTGCAAACCTTACATCAAGCGTTGATACCTACCACAGTTGCAAGTTATGTGTAATAACTGAGGCTATTGGACTGTAAGTGAAAAGTAGGACAAAACGCATTTACTGCGTGAAGGCTAAAAGGTCAAAAGCTCATATTTTTAGCTATGACATTTACAAACAAGAAGAAAAACAATAAGACCTTAAAAAATAAAACCAATCCAAGTCAAGTACAAGGTCAATTTTAAGTAACGGCGTAACAACGTGATATGAAAAATCTCAGACAATTGTCTCGCTCCGATTGAGTTTTTTTTTTCCATTATTTATTATTATTACTATTATTATTATTTATTATTTATTTATTTATTTAAAAGGTCACGTTAAAAACATAAGAACATTTGTTTTCCAGTGACCATTTATTAAAATAAGAAATAAAATACAGAAAAAGATAATCGCCAGGGAACAATCTAAACACAAGCGCAATCAATACAAAATACCGTGGCTTAAAAAAAAAACATACAGCATGCAACCAATTTATTGATATATCGATCTATGCTTCAATCTTATCTGAAAGTATCTTTCCATTTTGGAGAGGTCATGAACTATCAATCCCGGCATGAAGGAAGATAAATCTCAAAGAAAAGAAAAGGAAACGAAGCTTTAATGTTAGTCTTACATGCCTCGAAAGATTTCAAAATATTGTAATATTGTCGTATTTTAGTGAATGTTGCTTGCAGCACTCCGGAACTAAAACCGGCTTTCATTCGCAAAGAGAAAACAATAAAATGATACGATGTTTGTAGTTTCAACGGAGCTTTGTTAACAACAGAAGACCATTTTACGACAGAACATTAAATGAATAATTTGAAATATGATAACCATGTACCGCAAGGGCTCAGCTAATTTACAACTCGTTTCATTTTTAAGAAGAACGGTCGGTAAGATGCGAATCATATGTCATTTTGTCTGATTGGATGGAATTAGATAAGATATAGCATTACAACAGATATTCACAGCATGCAAATGAAATAAGTCTGGAATTCATATTGAGGCACTCCATCCAATTACAAATCTAATGTTGTTACTCCATCAATAATTTTTTTTTTTATCTTGGCATCGTGATTTAATTTGATTTGGATGACGTCAGAGGATAATTTGGGCCCTGTGTCCTGTCGTCACTGACCAATCGAGTTATGACTACCAGAAGACATGTTTCAATCAACACGTTATTTCTGAAACGCTAAGTTTCTGGACTCTAAATCATCACTCTGTTTATTTCCAACTCATGTTGTGACAGCAGGCAAATTAAAAAACAAAACAAATAATATATCCGTACTTTATTGAACCAGTTGCTAAAGATGACAAGCAGTCAAGCCTAAACTTAAGGAAACTATGTTACTAGGCCGTGGAAAAAAATCCCGTAAGTCGTCCCATGATTTCAGTTTGGTAATGACAGACGGGCTAAAGAAATATAAGAGTCGCGTTGTATTGCTTTGGATTACTACTAATCTCAGAAAGTACAGCTACAGTTCCCACACGTCGAAATACCAAAGTTCTTTCGGACATACAAACCTTACAAAGTACTGTACCAATTAATGTTTCCAAATCAAAGACCACTAAAGATATGTCGCCTCTTATTATGTCTTAAATGCTTATGGTCGGTGTAAAATTTATCTATTTCAAAGCCAAAAAAATTCCGATCGTTTGAAAACGAGGCATGATGGTAAACCACCCTGGAAAGTACTGATATCTAGGTTGCTGTCTTCATTGATATGCAAAGGATGATAACAGAGTAGCCAAGACACAATTTAAGACAGTCCTCTCGACAATCTACCGTCTTGAAAGGTCTCTAAGGACCCCAAGAAGTGCTTCATAATTGTAGCCTTAATAGGGGCGCCAAACTGCTCCATCTACCCCAGGTCTCTCAAGACAAGTCGCAGTCTTCTTGTTGAGGTTCTTTTTTAATGCTACGTTTTGAATCATTCGGGATTATGTTGGGATCATATCTAAAGTATGTATCCGCCATGTTGGCTCGTGGTTATGACGTCAAGTAAAGACCCATTGACGGAGTGGCATAAATATTAAATTAGTTCGTTACGCACCAGTAGTTTTTTAATTATTCTCCCAGGAACAGGTGGCAAATGGCCAAAAAAAAAGGTTTTCCAGTGTCATAGGAATGAGCTTCCTATTTAAACATACGAAAAAGCCACACAAACTTTTAACTTCACTGTATACTTGTGTATTGCAGTTTGTAAGATAAAAATTAGCTCTCTTGTAATACTTAAATCCAACCATGGTCGAAAGTTAACGTAAAGTACAGAAACTCAGTACTTACATACACTGCACAAACCGGGTGTTAAAATTAATTACCATTGGTGTTGTCACACAAAGACCAAAGAAGAATCAAAATTAACACCGTCTGGTGTTAAACCAAAACCAATGTAATTTGTGTTATTTTAACACCCTATGATGTAAATTTTGATTCTTTTTGGTGTCTATACAAAATGACAACACCCGCGGTGTCAATTTTAATTCCCCATTTTTGCAGTGTAAACATTCATTTAGCATTAAGGTTAAAAAACTAAGACTGGACACATCATGAGTTCAAGAAAATACACTCCAATCTTCCTGAAGTTGGATCAGATTATTCGTGTCAAGCTCAACGATGAGTTTGTCCTGTTTCGATAACAGAGGTCTGTATCCGACATCTCAGTCCCAGCCTGAAAAAACCTTAAGGGAAATTGGAATGCTTCTTGCACACCTTGCAAAACTCACATTCCTTTACGAGATTGTTTCAAATCTGAAAGCTGACAGTGCTATGATGGAGAAATAACAAAACAAGACCGCATGGTGAACGAGGACTTTTCTTAAAATCAAATAAAACGCGAAGAACAAGATTTTGTTTAAATGCCGGTTGAAATTTGAAAGAAGATTTTATACCGGCTTCTTTTAATATCCACACTACTTCAGCTCAACCGGTTGCTTGTGCCGACCCGAAGATTCTAATTTACGACCAGGCAAACAAGCTAAGCATTTCATTTTTTATTTAATTTTTATTTAAACATTTGTTTGTTATTTGTTTTATTTATTTGTTGGGATCAGTAACTTTTACATTAATGTTCAAGGAAATATCAATTTCTTTACTCTTCACGCATGGATGATCACACAAATGAACCGAGTTCAAGAAAATCTCGCATTTTAAGTTTGCAATGGAATTTAAAATACTACAAGAGTGAATCCTCATCTGTTTATGTACATTTTGCTTAGGTTTATTATCTAAAAAATGAATATTAATTCCAGAAATATAAAACGTCCATTATCTACGGTTGAGTGAACACACATTAAATAAACAGTCACTACGCCAATGAACCCGAACTCATAAATTACAAGCTGCATCGATCTATCAGTGTAATTGCTTCAATAACTAAAAGTCAGTGACGTCATGCATATTTATGGTAAATAACAAAAATCCTTTGTTTTCACGTCTTAATTAATAATTATCTGGAGAAGGAAAAAACCGGTGTACCGATAGAATCAGCGAACAATAATCTTCTTGTGAAACCTTCCAGGGTTTGTTTCGGGCGGAAGGTACAACGCGCAATCACAACATTCATTTCATTTACTCTTTATAGATGTTTGAACACACTGATAATACAAGATGTGCGCAGGAAATGTATTCAGATTTTGTGAATTCAACCTCGTCGCCACAAGTCAAAGACTAAAGGCTTCACCGTTGATTCAAGCGGAATTCCACCACAACCGCTTCACCTTTCATTTTTGGCGCCGAACAAACATATTCCACTTGATTCATGGTCACCGATGCAGTCAAGTTGAAACAAAAAACCCGTGTCTCGTTCATAGAAATTTATTTCTTGTGTCAAATGTTTTGAGAGGAGTTCTCTTCACCCTTAAGACACTGTCAAAATCATTCAAATACCCGACGGCATGACACGACACCGTCAACTAAGCAAAGGAATGTGACACGTAAATATGTGTACACATTTTATACACGTGTATGAAGTATGAATGTCAAAACAGAACCATTTTAATTTCAATTCCGCGGTGGATGGGGCGGAGTAGACGTCTTCGAGACAGAATGATGAAGGGTTGAATCTGTGTTTGCTGTGTATTATTTAAGTGTTAGAGAGCATTACTCTTCTTTTGACTTCCTGTTGACAACATCCCCCTGGAGAAAGAAGTGAATGAACTCCACCTTCTTGCACATATATAGGACCTCTTATGCATTATCATGGTCAAAACTAATTAATTAACGGCAATTAGATTGTTCATAAAAAGATACTTTTAAAGCACGCGGACAACATTTGAGAATTGTCAAAGATCAGTATCCGGGCGTTATGCGACTCAACATTATAGATAGTTCCCAATAGACGCCATCTTTACGGGCAAATTGCATTTTGGCTTGCAGGCGCGTCAAGCGTTCATATTATCAACGCAGCCGCACTACTTCCTTACCAATCCTGCAATGAGTTTTGTGAAATGTGCGCGTTCTGCACGCCATTCTCACGCAAAACGCATAACTGTGTGTTCCAAATTGCCCGTTAAGATGGCCGATTTACGTCATATTGCAACCTATCTATACAATGACAAAAAATAACAAATAAGTGAAAGTGTATGCTCAATTGATCATCGGAGTCACGAGAAAAAGAAAAGTTTTAAAAAGGCCTTAAGCTGTTTCCAAACTTTGGTTTTTGGACTCGCGAGATCGAAAACTAAATGTTTTACTAATTTCCCAAGCAAAGATCTTTCAAGGGAAGTTTCCGTCATGACCATCTTGATAACCAGGCAAATTATGCGCCAATCTACGACACTTCATATTTTCAATCTCACCATTGCTGTATACGCCCTTCAACCCGATTATCAGACGTGACGCACTTCCGCTATACTTTACAGTCTGTCCACTCGTTTTTCACCGCATTTTTGATGACAACCAAAGTGCGTCCCCATTACGAAAGGACGGCGGTCGGGTTTTAAGTCCATGTTAGCCCTATTGCTTTCAGGTTTCTTGTCTTAAACCATTCCTAATCACAGGCGGAGAGTAGCACTTAATGAATACTAATGATGCCATTTACCGTTTCTACTCTTGATCTGCGAGACATTTGATACATCATTTTGTACACTGTTGAAGACAATAATGAAATTTGGGTGATGATTGCCAATATCCAGTGATGGGACTCACCGAATATCTTAATAACCCACAAAAAAACGATTCCTCTCGTGTGAACCCAGAACCAAGAACTGTGTCATCCTGACAAACAAAAATGTTGATTTCCATCAATCGTAGAACCTCAAAGACCTTGCACATACATTACAAAGTGACTATTTCGGAAAACCACACAAGGTCAAATTGACACACAAGGATCTTAGAGTTCAAAGCCGTTTACACTGGAGCACCTCCTGGAACATCTTTCAACGACACCTTCAAGCGGGGGGGGGGGGGGGGGGCAAATTACTTAACGGAAAGAAAGGAGTTCAAAGCTCCTTGAAGGCATCTACTTTTCCTGGAAAATCATTATGGGATGGTTAGACACGACTGTAGCGAATCTTAACACGGCGACACGATGGTTAGCAAACACCACAAGATGGATGTCTATCCCCCTTTGAGTATCAATTGTGTAAGACACTTTATAACTTGTTTGATCTCTCTGCTTTTCCAAACAAAATAAAAAGCACCTGCTCTGAAACCACTTTTTTATGGACATGCTTCATTTTATCAGCATGCATATCGTCCAGTGCATCTAAATTTATACCTTAGCATACATACAGCCAAGAGGTCTACCAGACTGCCATCAAAAACCCTCTGGTCTTAGGGTGACTTCAGAGATGTTTGTTTTCCCCCCTTCTTTCCTAGAGGAATTTTTGCGATGGAAGATAAAATGATTTTGACTTGATGTACATTTCATCAGGCGCAAGAATCTGGCGGTGATGAGAGAATGACTGTACTGTGGGGCTTTTTCTATTGACCGCGGGAGACCGATGGGGGAAACGACTTGGGCCCCCCTTATCAAGGAAATAACCGATGTTCGGTTTTATGCCGATCACAACTTTTATCAAATTTCATGCGATTGAGCGCTTGTGCAAACATGAGGCTAGAGTCAAGACAAAAACGCATCCCAGCTGACTTGTCATTCATGACTGACTGTGTATAGTGTTGTCAAAAAACAGCGAGGCATTCCTTATAGGTTGCGATAACCGTCATTGAAAGCACATAAACTCATCACCGACTTGCAGGCAATCACCCTGAAAAATATAAATAATGAGATTCGATTTCATCGCACGAAACACAAAAACACAAGCCATCATGTTTTGACATTACTGCTCCGATGCTCCGGCTCCCACTTCCAAAGTTGTTTTAAGATTTGCCATCTAACCATTTCTAATAAATTGCCATCAGTGGAAAAGAAGAGTCCAAATCGAAGACGACATTTTCATAGTTGACGGAGCTGTGATAACTTCCCTCTTGTAGCCAAGCTTGGGCCAAGGTTGGTATAGATAAACTCAGTAGGGCATTGGAATTGGCCATTGATGCACGCACTAACAGCATGAAGTCATTACGTTAGTGTGCAATCAAACAGATCAAAGTTATATTAATATCGGTATCACATAGTGACACGTAATCCAACCCATACTTCCTTTAATTTCTAGATATTTTTGTGTATAGGAGAGGGTGGAGTACTTGTATCAAAATTATTTTCGAATTCAAAACATTCCACAGATAGCACGTAGCTGGTTCTCGAGAATAAACTATTTTGTATATATCCTACAAAACATGCCAACATGAACGCTTCGTCAAATTTGTTTTCACAAAATATTAAGTCAAAAACCATATTAATTTACTTATGATTAGGAAGACACTTCCCGAAGTTCCCGTGGATCTGCCATGAACCCTTTTTGGTAATATTGCCGAATCGGAAACGTGACTCACACAGCAAACAGTGTAGACATTTGGGGGTTGAAAGAGTCTCGTCGTTTTACGAAGAAAAGTGGATGGCCAACTTTCATTACCATTAAGGGCTTAATGGTCGTCATTATTGCACTGGCGCATGACAATAAGCTTTGTTGAATTACATCGCACAATTTAATATTCATTGTTCTTGAAAAGCTCTTGTTGTATATAGACCTTGAGCACATGACGTCATTGACCAGATAACTACCAGTGCGTATTTGAGACGCGCGTAACTGTTATAATTAGTTGGCTCGCTACAAAACACTGCGTTACGCTTAATTATGTGCGTAATGTAGTGGTGCACCAGGCTGACACATGCACAATTAAGACGTGGTGAGAATAAAATCTTGTTTTCTAATTCAAAGTACAAACAAATTTATTATATTATAAAAGTAAGCTTGGTACGTGCGCTCATTAGGAGACCCCTAATAGTTTCTAGTTTCCGGAAATGATCACAAATTTCCCGCTCAAATCTCTCAAATATTTAAAATATACATCAACCTCGTGTACTTTTCTTATGTGGACGTGATCCCCAAAATGGCAGTTTGGAAAGCACGTGTGCGACCTTTGACGTAGATGCCTCAAGTTCCATATAAAACTTCTCCCTTTCGACTTTCCTTTGAAGTCTATAAAGTGCCGACCTGGCTTTAAGTTTAGTGTGAAATCTACCTGAAGAGTTGGAAGACCCGTGAACTGATGACGGTATTACAGAAAAAAGTGTGAAGTCGGGAAAGGCGAGCGCATTTTTGTCTTGATGCTTGACAGTTTGACCTGACGTGAGCGTATTGCTTGATGAGCCGCACGGTCTGGTTTCAGCCGCGTCATCGGCCTTTCATGCTCCATATACCTTGGGTATTAAGATAGGAAAAGATGTGCACATAATGAACGCGTCATGCACTGATGGACGGATGGATCGGGTGGGTGGGTTGATGTACAGACAAGGTGTATACGCTATTTATGTGATTACCAGCTACGGTTTACAGGAATCTAAGAATGTGCGAAATTGACGAGTGTTCTGTGATGCTTTTCAAATTAAGTTGCTTTTTGGAGGACTGTACTTAAAACTGCTAAGCGCGCAATCCGTGCTTAACAGAAACAAAATGTGAGCTTCGAGTGATACAGACAATACGTATGTATCATGGCTCCTTATTAATTTCCCCTCACCATTTTGTAAGATATTAAGAAATATTGAGGAATGGATCCCTAGTGTCGTGGTTCAACGGAAGCGTGACGTCATGTAAATCTGGCGGCATGGTGGCTTCTCCTATAAAGTATTTGCGTTGTTGTTGTTGTTTTGGTTGTTGTTGTTGTTGTTGTTGTTGTTGTTGTTGTTGTTGTTGTTGTTTTTATATGTATATATTATATATAAAGGCCTATGATAAAACGTCGTATTTAAAGCACGCGGACAACGTTGAACCGATGCAGTCCACACAACTCAACTGCAAGTTTTTGAAAATAACAAGTTATCATTGTCAAAGATCACATTTCGGCACTTTATGTGACTCAATATAGACCTGTGAAAGTTTAAGCTTAATCGGTCACCGGAATCACGAGAAAGTGTAGTGAGAAACCCCGTTATGTATGTTTCCACTATGTTTTTTTTTTTTAGTGATTGGGAATCAGACTCACGAGATCAAAACTAATTGTTTTACGCATTTTTCAAAAACTACGGCATTTCAAGCCAAAACATTTCAAGCTATGTGCAAATCTGTAAACACTTATACATTCAATTTGACCAATGTTGTGCGCATCTTCTACGGGATTTTCATTCCGTATGCCATTTTTATTTACACAAAGAGCTCCTATATATTTACATGAGTTGAAGCACAGCTCATTGGTCACAATAAAGTTACACGTCACTTTAGCCGTCAATGTTTCTCATCGGGCCACATGGTCGAGTTGAGTGACTGAAAAGACACGATGCTCGGCAACGTGGCACCTCGCCCGGACACATCCTGAATGTGGGTAGCGTCTTTCAACTTTGTGATCCAGTATTACATGCCGACGCCTGACACCGACTCATCTAGGAACATGCTTAATACTAAGGGGCCCAATCTACCCAGTAAAAAAAAAATTATTTTGGGAATCGGGTTGCCTGAATGGTTTTAAGGTTGGCTCGGTAGTTTTTGTCCCTTTCCTTTCACCTCTGTGGAACCCGGTTGGAATCCAACCTCAGACCCGGAGCCTTGCATTCGGATTGGGTTTTCAGTCCCTACCTGATTGTGTAGTGGTCCCCCCCCCCCCCCCCATTTTGGGTTATCGCCCACATCTAAAACTGAACATTAATTCTTCTCGTTTCCACTCACAATCTTGTTATTGGCGCGTGCGCTGTTGGGTGTATACTGAAATTAAAAAAATTGACAAACAAATAAATTGAGAAACACTTGGTTCCGTAAAAAAAAGTCAAATGCTTATCTAAAATATATCTGAACAGATTAGTACACTAATTCGTT
>CM021530.1:5520039-5542862 GCA_010994315.2 Pisaster ochraceus
TTGTCTGTAAATCTTTCTGTTCAACTGGACAGTGTCTGCAGTAAACTAGGGCGATTTAACAATCAACTGCCTCGGAAATCCTATACGTTCTACCAAACAGCCAGTGGCCATCGCAATTATGATGACAAGGTGGAATTGCAAGCTTTATAAAATATGGTAAACAAAAAAAAGATAAAGAAAAAGTACGACTGATGTGACTGACGTTTGAATCAATCCAACTGACGTGACGTAAACGTGTCTATTCATTAAATGAATTTGTAGCAAACTTCAACACTGGCACGAATTACATTATACAAGCTTACTCACACTTACATGTGTACACTTACTTACTTAGAGACAGCTGCGGGTCGAAAAAAAAGGTTTCTGATATAAGCACAAAAACTTCAATACAATAACACCTGACTGACAGGCTGAGTTCTATTGTTGCCATGGTTATCAGCAAATTTTGCCTGGACACCAAACAAACATGTCTGACAATCGATACAATGACACAGTTAGTCACTAGGGACTCATGCCTAAGAATACCAGCGGACGAACATCCCTCAACTCTTCTTTGTAAATCACACCTGATTGCCGCTAACGCTAAGGGACTATTGACTGATGCCGGATCTTTTCTGCCCCAAAAGTTTCCTTGGTTTATTTTAGCAAACCTTGCCGGAAGGGTGGAATATAAAGAAAATAGTCAGTTTATCAAAATGTACTGGCGGCTACTCACCTCTGGAACTGACACAAACGTTCACTATGGAACATTTGTAAAAATGTCAAATATGGCTATAATGATTTGGAGCAAGTCACGGGATAAAACAAAAATACAGAAGTAGGCCTATATCGTATCTTTCTAAAACCTTTAGGGATTATTATTTTTTTTTAATCACCAAGAGACTTTGTTTCAGAGAACGCGGCAAAAAGTGTTACCTTGAGAAATGTTTTGATTAATACAAATTTGAGACAGAGCAATATTAAATGGTTTGGCTATACATCAAAACAAGAGGCTATTTCTGCATATAACAAGTGAGTTGCACCCACCTTCTGAAATGTTTTGGTTTTTTATAGAAAACACGTATCGTTTGCATTTTGTTTTTTGTGTAGGTCTGCATGAAATCGTTCAATTGTTTACAACTACATTTGAGATGATTAATTTCGGATGTCTGGAGCTCGACCTACGGTTTAACAGCTGGCCCAATCTTGCAGAAAATATAAGCAGAAAATGTTGCTTTTCATTTTCTGCTAAGCAAAAATTGAGCAGGATAACCCGTCACAGATGTGCCATGCTATGTTGGTTGGCAACCTTATTCTGCAGTGAGCATATTTGTTGTGCTTGGCTCCGTAAAACGGGCCCCGCAGGTTGATGCGGATACAAAATAAAGATTGCTTTTTTTAAAGGGTCATTGAGAAAAAGTAAAGAAAGTCATAATTATGACTTATATCTCATAAGTTTAAATCATATATCATAACTATGAATTAGCATAAAGTCAGTAAAGGACTCGTACCAATCAAAGGTAGGATCGTAAATTGTTGTTGTTGTTTTTGGTTTTGTTTTTTTCTCTCCAACGTTATGCTGGTTTTAACAAGAACGATACAATACAAGTCATCGGTGAACGTTTCAGCTGAATGCAGTGTCTACTTGTTGAGAAAACAACAGAAAAAAACTGTAGTGGTATTTTCACGAAACCCATCTACATTTAAGGAGGTGACAGCGGGTACCAACAGCAGTCATACGTAACTCGTTTCTCAGATTCAAATGTTTTGTGAACAATTACCAAAGCCACTTCACTTCAAGGATCCTGTCTCAAAATGTTTTATACTAACAGCTTGCCTTGCTTCTTAACAAGTGAGTTTTTATGGTCATTAACTTTTGGGGTAAATATCAATCTTTGACCAAACCTTTAAGTAAATTTATGAGATATATAAGTCACAATTATTACTTATTTCTAAAAACTATGACTTAGCATAAGTCATAAGTATGACACATCATACCATTATAATTTAGCATAAAGTCAGTTATGACTTGTGTCAATTAAGATATACTTATGAGATGTATATAAGTCATCATTATGACTTGTACTAATTCATAATTATGAGATGTATGTCATAATTGACTTCTCACTGAGTCTCCCTTAAACACTTCCGCAGTAGACATCTCTTTTTTTTTAGGTTATAAAGTAGCCTTCAGAAATAGAGCATTTAGTTCACCTTACGCTGAATCATTCATTGAAATCAAAAACCCAACCACATTATGCCCAATGTGTCGGATTTACAGATTCAAGGGGATTTATAGCGCTTACAGAGAACTGCCGGTGGAGGGACCATTAATTTGAACGACACCAAGATCAGTTTTCGTCATGGAGGCTCGTAGCCTCCTCCTCGTGGCGGTATCTCAGGTTGGACTTTGAAGTCAGACGAATTTGTTGCAACAATTCGGGGACAGAGTGTGTTTTGCCTTGTCGCATCTTGTATCAAAGAAACCACAAGAGTTCGACGTGGCAATATTTTTCCAAATGTACAACCGCAGTGCAGACATGTTTTAGTGTGTTGAACGCACACTTGACAACTCAAAGGGGCTCGATTACACCAAGATCCGCCATAAGACGTGCTGTCAAAATTGTGATTTGTATTGTGACATCACACTTTGCTTATAGCAATTAAGATTGATGATACACAGTCAATCTTAGCTCTTTATGGAATCGGCCCAAGAACACTTTCACCTCACACAAACTGATACCTGGGATGTAGACTGGTCCTTTTTACTAACTTGTGAGGACTCAGTGACTTGGTCGAAAGAGTGAACTGGGAATAATGTTGGTCTAGTGGATGCCAGTCTCATAACAAGACATGAAACCATTTTTATAAAGCCTGTAAGCAGATGTTTTCTGCTTACGGAGTGACCTTTAGCAGGATTTCATAAACACTGCCTACCGTTAGCAAAGCAAAAGGAATTCTAACAGACTGGCGCCTCTTTTAAAGGAGACGAGTGACGCAACAACGCAAATCCAGTGTGAACGCGTACACGCGCTGTCACGCATGTTTTGTCTGCTATACTAATCACAAAAACATCGCTTACCAGTAAACACCTTTTATGAAATTGGTACTGATTCAAAACTGTTTAAACTTGAATGAAATCGTCTGCAGGCCAGTTGAATATGAGAACATGATAAAGGTAAATTGAACACGGTTAACAAAGCAGTAGTCAAAGTTGTCCTCAACTACATGTCAACTATTCAATAAGGTTGACATAGAGTAGGCGTCGTGAATGACACCCACTAATTAAATTCAACAAATTGGAAACCTCCAATCACCTGTGACCGACTGATCTATTTGTGCAATCCTTCGATGATCCGGTATGCCGTCGCATTACAACATCCGCGTTTCCAGTAATAAGCACGAGACATTATTTGAACTTGAGAAGTGACACATTTTCCCTGTCCAATTTCCCAAGCAGAGCTCGACATGAGTCAGAGCACCATGCCCTTGACGTAGTAACCCTGACGTCCTATCATCAGTAAGCTTAATCGTAATATGTATTAGTATACAAAGATAGACCTAGTACTTCAATGTTACTAGATCACAGTTGACAAACGGCCAAATAGATAATAATCTTACACAACGACATCGTCGTTGGCATCCGATTCAAAGCTGTTTGGAGGAACTCGACCGTGACACAATTCAGTCGCTTGTTTTTATAGACGAGGTATACTTTCATGTTCAAAGTATTACACGAAAAATAGCTGCTGCGTTCAATCTTTAGCACCTGATCGATTAACCAGTTGAAATTTCACCAAAGTAAAATGGTTAGGATTCATGGACATAACTCATCTTCTAGAATCAGTTCTTCAACTCCGGGTTTAGGAATCTCATTCTGTCCACACGTAAGCTTACACGTGATAAACTTAAGAACTCGCTTTCATAATAACTCTATAGATTGTATAACTTTCTACAAGTATGGATTGTGATTGGTCAATAGTAGTTATTAATTCCCTATCATGTCAAAGCCACAAATTACATTCACCTTAGAAAAATTGTTTTCTGGTTGTATGGCGAACTTCAATCTTCACTACGCTAACATGACACTAACATTACCCAGTGCGTTACTTGTTTAAAGGTGGAGTCGGCGTTAGGTTTTTCGTCAGCGACATGCTGATTTTTTTAGGTTTCGGTTGAGTACAGTGCCAGCTTATTGAGAAAACAACAAAAAATGCCAAGGTATTTTTTTTTATCAAGAACGTCAAATCCATCTACACTTTATAGCGAGGTGACGCGGGTACCAACCGCAGCTCTGGCTGTATTGAGGACAGGATTCAAACCCAAACCACGGAAAGTTTATAAATGTCGCCTGAAGATGATCTTTGGAGGTTCAAATTGTTCGACATGCTTTCATTGATTTCTAATCAACTTCAGACGAAATAATTTCGCAGATGCTCACTACCATTACCATCGTTATACCAAGTTAGGCTTTCGGACAGAAATTACGCAACTCCTTTCCGGGGCCACTACCACAGTATGACCCTTCACCTTTAACTCCATGAATCGAATGTGGACATTCCCCACACATACTGACACATTAATAGCCATGGTTGTATATTTATACTTGCATATTCACTGCCAGTTAACGACGTCATTTCCCCCACTGAAGTCCATAGTGAAGTTTGCCACCTCCCACGCACCGGGACACGGCCTACTTATCGCCGTATCCAAACATGAGTTAGAGGGGAATAGTTTTAATATACCCAGCAAATTACAACTTCACTCCACTTCAGATACCATATCTGGTCGTGATACAACAATTCAAAATTACAGGCTGTCCTTTAAGGGTTTCCACTCCACCTAAATCAATGTTTCACGTGGTTGTATTCACCACTTAAATCATGTTTTAACAGTTGATGGAATACCAATTATAGAAATGAGCTCGTGACATTTGAAAAGCTCTTTTCAAACGCAACCTTAAGTGCTCTGCAAATTATCAATCGGTATAGAATCCTAATAATAAAAATAGAGTTCTCGATTAACCGACCATTCAATTTGTTATTTAAGATCTACACTACAAACATTATCCACCTAACGTCTTCATAAACGTCTTTAAAAATCACTTCAAATTGATCGCCCGAAAAACACAGTGGGCACAGCCATTTATCAAAACACATTTTGGTCCGAAAGGAGGCTGTACAAGAAGAAAAAAAAGAAACAAGGATTTGGGATGGAAAATGTCACACAGAGCGCGGATAGCTTGACTGATAATGTGTGGGATGCAAGACGGCGCAGCGAGTAAGACGATCGACTACTAAACCATGGAGATATGCAGTAATGATACGCTGGCATTGGGTCGGATTATCTAGACCTCCCATGGCATGTTAACTCCCCCTGGTCCAGCCGAGAATGGGAAAACCTCTTGGCTCCGTGGAGGAGACGAAGAAACCACGGCGCCCAGGAATATCCATCTCAATGTTGCATCCAATCGATTCCAGTTCTATTCCTGGATTACTGTCCCGAGACTCCTTGTTTTTCCCCCTTTTCATGTAACCTGCTTTCCGTCGACGAACTCCTCCGGAATCTAGGGGTTGTTGTCTCTAGATTTTTACAAAATATTGTTCAGGGAAAATCTACCCATGTTTCAAAATGTCCGTTATGATTCGTATGGTCCGTATTTCTTAACTCTCCAGGGATTTCAATAAGTTACACACTATAATGAACAAAAATTAGAAAATAATCGCACCGCGAAAAGAAAAGACTATCAAACGTTATGATAGATGTGGAGAAGGCTAGACTGAGGAAGAAAATGCTAAACAATAATTGTCCTATAACCAAACGGTTCAGTCTCTGCCAGTTGATGTTCTCATTTCTGTTCACTACATGCAAGCTGCTATCCTCACTGATAAAATGTTAAGCTACACTCTAAACTCGACCGGTTCAGAATTGACCCGGATTTAGAATCCGGGTCCCCTGGGGCTTCACTTTATTTCTGAGTCAATATGACCCTTAATAATCTGCGTTACAAATGACCCCAGACATGGGTCAAACTGACGCAGAATACAAGTTTAAATACCTTTGTTAAACAAGTTTCCGGGACCCAGAAATGGGTCAGGGGTCAGGGCAAGCTCAAGTACGATCTTCAAAATGACTGGTGAATTTTACAAAAGCCCCCAACAGTTTCATAAGAGTTTCTCGACCACGGGCTTTCATTGTATATAGATGGAGGAACTGCTATTTTTAGTTATTCTTTGGGTTACTAACCTCTGATATGAAGTTTCCAATCCATAAAAAATGTATGTACACGGGAAATATCAACTGAATAAAACAGTTCAATGGTAATTTCAAGGATACATAATAACATCTGCACCATCTCAATCAAAATTTACAAATACAGAAGCAACTCGTTGTTTATATTCATGTTGGAATTCATTTTACTGAACCACGATTTACGTCTTTACCTTCTCACTTTATACACACAATTTGATGGTTTACATAATTGTGTTAAATATATTCTATCCAAAGAATTGGCCAGAAAAAAAATATATTCACAAACATCCGTGCCTGGTTTATCTCAAATCGCAGATGGTTGACTTATCCATGTCTAATTCAATGGGTAGAGAGAGGGGGGGGGCACTGCTAAATATCTTTCACGTACGGAGTTTATGAACTAAAAACTGTGCCTCTACCAGCTTTAAAACCCGTCAAAATAACTGACTTTATAGGGGTATTTGTTTGTCACAAATTTGAAGTTCGCTTAAGTTCAATTGAAGGGTGTCATTCTGCAAACCTCATTTATATAATCGAATCATCTTAAAGTAGCATCAAAAACACTCTGCTTCAGATCGAGTTTGTCTCTTTTGCTTATAATATTGTGAGCGACGAATTCCAGAAATATTTAGGTTTTGGACAAATATATACACATGTTCACACGCACGTGACCTGTCCATCTGTTATTGCAATCTACAAAATTCAGGCACATCGTCTTGTCAATGACCATGTCTCCAAATCATCCAAGATGACATTGGTTTATTATTGTACACGGCGGACTGCGCCTGGAACCCACGGACAGCGGATAATATCGTCCTATAGACTGTACAGGAGTGTTTAGAGGCAACGTTAGAGGACGTCGTGAAATAACACAATTTATTGCAATTCTTTTTACGTCCATACTGACCTTCATCTCATAACAAGGTGACCCATTCAAATCTCTATAAAAAGTCTCGTTCTATTGTTTATTTTTCATTGAGTAAACTTTGAATCCATATGTAAACCTTCGGCGTTCTATTTTCAGGGATTTGTTTGAATTTTTTTGTTTTTTCTTTCCTTTTTAGCCGGGGGGGGGGGGGAGTCGAAGCTTGGTCGAGTTCCAACTTCTTGTGGACAGTCTGTATGGTGTCTCTGAGATCACTTCACTCATCAATCTCCTAACAGGCGTGGTGTTCATCCCCCTTAACCATTCCCTCTGATATGGTGTTCCGTAGTGCCAGGATTCTTGCCCGTAATTCCATCGTTTTATGGACGCCGGCAACTGCCTTGCGTGCAATGTCCAGGAGCAATCGCAGCGTCGATCTCATCCAATCCAAACCCAGTGCTATTTTTAGCCCGCTGCGACATCAAACGAAAGACAGCACAGCCGTGTGCACTTTTTCCCATCCACGGCTTGATACGAAAGTGAAGGGGAGAGAGAGAGAGTCTACAGCGTAGAAGACAGTCACGAGAGGGAGCCCTAGCCCATTTGTATCATCACCAACAACACGGCGGCTAGTGTGAGTGAAGGCAGCGAATTACTGCCCCGCTCATTCCCGTGTTTAATACAGGGACAGCTTCCCGCCGAAATAAGTTTCGGTAAGAAAAAACAGGATTTGGCATCGCTTTTTGGGGGGATATCGTGTGGCAGTAAGTCCTTCGCGTAAGCTCGCTCGGTTGAAGGCGTCAGCTTTATGTCCATGAATGCGTCTCTCAGTCCGCTCGAAAAACTGAGTAAAAAGGTGATCTTAGGAGAAAAATCGTCCGCGATTACTGCCTGCTAAAGCCACAGGAAAAAGGAGCGATAGGATTGTGACGACGCACCATCTAAAGACAGAGCCATGGTAAGTTAGCCTTTAACTTCATGTGAACGAGTGAATTTTATTTGTGTTATGTGTTATTATTTTGTCAAATTATTGCCGAAACGTGCGTATAGACAATCACCCCATTCGACAATCGCACTGTCAGTATGTGCATAGCAACTTGAATATTTCGGCCCAGAAACAAGCAGCACAAGTGGTAACCAGTACACCTTACAGCATCCCCAATGGAAAACGTGGATTAGCTCCAATAATACATGGAAATGGGACAGAAAATTGCTTTCGAGTTTATCTATGTGTTGACCGTATTATATATGGCTTGGTTTAATGCACGAACTGCCGCTATCGATACCCTGCGTCGTTGTATCTCAAGAACGGACTTAATGTAGGGGCCCGATGCTGTGTGTCAGTTAGACGGCATCTAAGTAGCTTTCAGTCCGCCGAACCACTAGGGCACATCAGCTCTTATCAGCTAACTCCCAGGGTGGAGTGTGTTCCTTACGAATAACAAACCAAAAGCATTCTCTACTTCTTCTTTCTTTTTTTCCCTGGAAGATGAAAAAAAAATCAAAGGAAAGGAGAGTCGAGGGTACAGTAATTGTATTCGCTGAGAACTGTTGAAAGCCGCAATCCGCTGACTCCTTGAGAAGGCAGTATGTCTCGAAGAGTCAAATCATTTTTGCACGCTTTTTAGCTTCAAGTTTCGCCGGTATTTCCGAACGTCCTTGTAGTGAGAAAGAGCACCGCTTGATTTCATTTTGAGTCACACAACTAAAAATAGACCACTTTGTGTGCAGAGATAAAGGGCCGTTGGGATAGCACAATGATGGAGTGGACACTATAAATTTATTTAAATTGTTCGAAGTGCGCTTTATTATGTATAAATTATTAATCATGTTTGCAAGAAGAAACACAATCATCAGGCTATTCAAATATTTATATTGTCTGATTCAATCTCTTACGATTTTGTGTTTACATTAAAACATTTGGGTGGGTTTTTGTTCTCGAAATTCTGAGTTGTAAAATATCCATCTCAGACTCAGGAACATTTTCTTTACAACAACTTTATTCAGTGAGGTAAAATACTCATTAGTACATTCCACTTCATGAAAATCGCCAAACAGCTCAAAGGTTGATCCTCGTTCTGTTTTGTTATTCTCTTCCCGCCTCTTTACTGCACAGTATGGTTTCGTCAACCATGCCTTGGAGCTACTGGTGCTTCGCAAGTTCGGCCAGGAACAGTGGGAGGCCATTAAGTAAGTCTTGGTTCCATTCCTATCATATTATATTCCATGGTTTAATACCAGCTCCCCATGATGTAGTACACTGACATTTTCATGTCCTTTCTAAGCTAGAAGACCGGCCAACATCAAACTAGAAGTTTATGCTAATTTGTGAAGTAGGCATGATACGGATTAGCATAATTTTACGCATGGGTGTTGCTTCTCAGCTACTCATTGACAGTTAAAATGGCGGCTCGTAAAGTACTTGAAGCGTATGACCATTGAGTCGTGTACGTAAATAAGTACAGTGACCTTCTAGTTGTATTGGTAGAAGCACAATATGATATGATAAGATATGGTTCGGTTGTTAATTTATCTTCAAGCATTTAGCACAGGGACAAGTAGGCTGCTTGGCATTTCTTCCTACCGTATCCTGCTTTGACTTTATTTGTATGTGAATATATCAAATTAAGTTCAACAGAAATGATCATATGTTAGTATTGACACGATTCAGTGGTTTAGACCTTTCTTGATCGCGATAAATAACTGTTGCTAACCGCATGCATCCAGCTATTAGAGAGTGTGTGGCTTTTTACAGTTTGAACAGTAATACTCAAGTTACTGCTGCTGCTGCTGCCGCTGCCGGGCTGCGATTGAGCATGTTGGTGTTGTTGCTGCTGCCATGCTGCTATTGCTCATGTTGCTGTTGCTGCTGCTGGGCTGCTATTGATCAAGTTGATGTTGTTGCTGCCGGGCGGCCATTAATCATGCTGCTGTTGTTGTTGCTGCTGCCAGGCTGCTATTGCTCATGTTGCTGCTGCCAGGCTGTTATTGCCCATGTTGCTGCATTGCTCATGTTGTTGTTGTTGCTGCTGCCGTACTGTTAATGCTCCTATTGATATTGGTGTTGCTGCTGCCTGGCTGATATTGTTCTGCTTCTTGTTGCTGCTGTTGGCGCACTGCTGCATTGCTGTTGATGCTGCTACCGTGCTGCTGTTTTTTCTGGTCGTTTTGTTACTGCTGCCCCAAAGCTGTTCCTGCTGCCGCGCTGCTGTTGCGCTTTTGTTGCTTCTGTATCTGCTGTTGCTGCTGCCAACATTGATGTCTTTTTGTCTTTTTTCATTTCTAAGCACTTTAATAATGTATGCTCTGAAAGCTATAAAAGAAAACAGCCATTATTAAGTCGATACGCATAAAACAGAGTACAGTCACCATACTCTTTAGGTTTTATATTGGGCAATAATGAACGAACTCGTTCCATTATAAAAAAAAGTAACGCAAACCCATAAAACTGTTTTAGTGCTTCCCTAATTGATCACCCTGGAGATGATTTCCAATATGGCGTTCTTTATGACCTCCTCGAGATATCCATCATATACAACATTAATCCCGTTATATTACATAGATTGGATGTTGCGCTTTACATGACGTCATTTGCATGTTTGAATCGAAAAGAGCATTGAACCGTGACATTGGATTTAGATTCATCTTGTGGCATCCAATGGAATGGCAAAGACAGAAGGAGAAACGACGAAGACGCCAAGCTATATTTCCGCTTATTAGAGTCATGTAAGCGACCAAATCATGCACGGTCTAATAGAGATCAGCGTACAATGTGCAAGTTCGCTGCAGCCTCTTAAGTCTGTAATTGCAATGGGCATGTTGCCTGAGGCCGAGCAGGTACTCCGCGCACTAGCAGGTCCCCCAGGCACAAACTGCCATGAATTGAATGATTAATTTAGGGAGAGAGAAAAAAAAATGGAGGGGAAATGTTATTGGTGGATGGAAGTGAAAACGGTGTTTGGTTTCTGCGAGATTATTTCAAACCACTCACAGGGTATAGCATTGGTATTTCTCTACGTGGAATTCCATTAAAGATTCTGTGACCGAAAGCCGAGGGAAATACAATTCATCAAGTTTTGGAAGAGCGATGCATTAAAGACGATGTTGGGTTCCCTTTGAGATATTCAAACCCATTTACAAGACGGTATTGATGAAGGATCAATAACTAGGAGTAGGTCTACGCGCCTCGCTCGATTGATGTAAAAAAAAATTAAAAAAAATACACATATATAAACATTTAAAAAAACCATAACATCCTGCCATGTAATGATTACCGAAATAAGAAAATCTGCTCAGAAACTGTGCATCTCGTTGCAGCGAGAGAAGTCCACTCTTAGCGCTGTATTAACGTAGCCTCCTCGGCTCATTGATTGAACATGTACAACCATAATATGCATCAAACCAAAAACAGGTACTCCAAGATATCCCACTTCACACAGTATACCTCCACAAGAACAGACATCCAGCAGTTAGGAGTGTTTTTTCAACAGGATAGCCAGAAATGGACATGTTTTCCTAACATTCAACGGGGGGTCAATAAGTGTGGGATTTTGTGCAATCATTGCTAATAGCACTCGGTCGACCCCGACCCGCTGGGGGCAGTGTTCGTGTAGATGTAATGACACCTCCAGCTTAGTTGAAACATAATAATACATTTATTCCTTTACAGCTCAAAGACCCCATTCTACAGTCACATCCAGTAGACAAAAATCTTCATTTTTCCAAGGGTAACCCTATATACACTGACCCGATTCTGTTGACGTCAAAGGCCAATTGTAACAAAGCAATATGTACATCTCCATAATTATATTTTTTTATGCCCAGACATAAGCCAACTTTTCCTATTGCTGCACCATTGTCTGTATTCTATCTGAATCTATAAGTTTAATCATTCAGCCTAGAGCTGGTGCAACAAACTCGTTGATCAACGTCACATGGCGGCACAATTTTTGTTTTTGCAATATACTATTCGATTGAGTAATAACAGGCTATGAGTATAATATAATACAATTATTCAATTAAAAATGTATATGCTTTAGAAATGGAACAAAAGCTCTTCAAGTTCACATCTGGAAATGTTTACCTGGCGTGGTAAAGTATGCCAGTGTCCCAGCTCATTATAGCGATTACTGACTTTCCCCTCAAACAGTCTTGTTCTCCACAATTGCACCTGGCAAACAATTTCTAATGTTTCAATGGCGGCCGAGTGACGCTACGAGAAGGGAGAGAGAGAGAGAGAGAGCGATAGCTCGCTGGAGGGAACAGTTGCCCATGCCGGGGCATTTACTCTTCGAAATTAAACACACACTCAAGTTGGCCGACGGGCCTCAGAACTGTAAATTGTGCTGGCAAGCGAGCATTTGGAATCGCGTCCCAAGTCACCGGTGGGAAAAACAGCAATTCTTTCGGCTGGACAAGAGTCTGATTGCCGTCTTGCAATTTACGGGGCAGGTTAAGACAGGCTAAAAGCGTAAATGCAGGTCGGGAAAGAAATCGATCGACTCGGTGAGGATCGAGTTCATCTTTCGAGCGCATCTATGTGAACATGAAATACAGTTTAAGTGAATTCAGGCATAAGGACGCATGGAGGAACAGAAACGTAGATGCAGAAACTCAGTCAAGGAAATAACACAATAAAATGTCTTCGTGTTAACCTTGATTTCACTATTTCTAACTTGAAAACATAAATTATCTATGGTTAAATGTAAACAGACCATAAAGGTAACAGTAAATAACTCATTACTCTATGTTGAGTCAGTACATAAAGTAAATAAACGAGGACAATTTCATCGGAGGTTATGAGGAGTGTGTGTGTATCTTTGCAAGTTACGCCTGGAGTGTGTGCACTTGGTGTAAGTCAGTTAAGTCTAAGACACGTGATTTAGCTACAGGCAGATCCCATACCAATCACTTAGACCTTTGAGCATTGGATGGGATGATATAGCATTATAATGATGAAGAAACTGCTACTTATGGTTTCATTGGATCGATGCTGTCGTGACATATCTAACCTCATTCACTAACAAAGCACGGAAGCATCCAAGTCTACAATAATGCTTCGGTTATTCAACTTTCCCCGGTAGAAGAATTCAATCAACCAAACCCTGCTCAACAATAATGGCTTATTGCGGAAGAGACGAAACATTTGAGAGTGGACAATTTTTCCTTTATATCAGTTCAACGTTAATGACTTAATGGGGAAGAGACGTAACATTTGAGAGTAGACCATTCTTCCTTTATATCAGTTCAACGTTAATGACTTAATGGGGAAGAGACGTAACATTTGGTAGAAGGCAATTCTTTCTTTATATCACTTCAACATTAATGGGTTTTTGCGGAAGAGACGAAACATTTGAGAGTGGACAAATCGTCCTTTATGTCAGCTCAACATTAATGGCTTTTTGCGGAAGAGACGAAACATTTGAAAGTAGGCAATTCTTTCTTGTTGTCAACATTAAGGCTTCATGGGGAGGAGACGAAACCTTTGGAAATGGACAGCTCGTCCTTTACAACTCAACATTAATGGCTTATTGTGGACAGCATTGTACCTAAAAAGAATGAAAGAGAAGTACATTTTAATTCGTTCCGTATCATACGCTTGTTATAAATTTATATAAACAAATACGCTATTAAACTATACAGCTTAAGTAATGCCAGCAATATTATAGCAATCCACATTACGCATCTCATTCAGAGTGAAATTCCGGTAACTTATTTAACCGTGCTTTTAAATACATAGTGGCCAATAAATAAATAAATAAATAAATAAATAAACCCGTGAACTGAGATGCTACCTGTAACATTTTCAATTGACTTGAAATGTCAAAGTGAAATTACTATAGTATTATGCTTGCCCATTTGCAAACGGCTTAATGTTCCGACTGCAGTTAACGAAAGTCAAAAGATTCACTGCACTTAATTAACATGTTGTTTCCGTTAATCGTGGTTAATTTTATGTTTCAATTCAATCACACTACAAATTCCTCGACAAGGAAAAGTTCGACTGCAGTCTCATACACGCAAACCGCCAATGTCCACGTATTCCGTCTCTACACCAGATATAAACAATAAACCACAAATCCAAGCAAACATGTATTATTGTCCTGCAGATTTAGTGGGATTTGGAAAGTTACAAAGTCTGTATTCCTTAGCGATCCTGTGTAAATAGTCTAAGGAAAGAATCGCCTACAGCTTTCCATCGCGGGAACACGCGGTCGACGGACAAAGAGTCAAACAGCACGCGGTAAATCAAGTGGATGCTTCACAGAAGTCCCGAGCGTTCAACTTCAGAAGATACTTTCTTAGCATCTACAGAAATTTTAGAAGCGTGATGATGTTGGCACAGCGTGATGGAAAAGTCCCAATGCCCCTGGGGGCCCTCTTGTGGACAGTTTGAGCTTTTATTAACGGAAGGTCAACGGAAGTGGAAGGACTCCTTCCGTGTCACGTGTCAAATTTTTACTCCAATAAATGTTACTTCAAATGAGTTGGCATTTGAGGTCAAATTTGTGTAAATGCAATACTTTGTATGAGAAATTAAGGATATGGAAAAAGAAAAAGCCCTAGTTATTTACTATTTTTATTGTTGAGGTTGGGGTTGTAAGAATAAGTTACCACATCCTTTACTTTTTTGACAGAGATGTTTAAGTAAATTTGTTCATCTAATAAATTGAAGTCAACATTTGTTTCACACTACTCTTGTCGAAATAAAATATACATACATAAATATAACGTAAATAAGATGGAATAGTAAGTTTGATAAATGAAGGAGAAAGAATTAAATTTAGACCAGTTCAAAAGAGAGTATGAGGCTGTCAGATTAAGCCAAGGCTTGCAGAAGACATTCTATAGACGCGGTCAAGCTAAAAACGTGTTCGAAGACAAAACAAACAGGTAACGCCAAACGAAACAATAACATATTTCCTTTATGTATGGTTGTACGTTTTTTTTATGAAAACAGCAACTGTTTTCTTGTAATTGAAAGTTATTCTGAATCTATTGAAATGTCTCTCTGTGTTTGGTAATTTCTCGTAAAATATTATTTGTTCAAGACAAACACACAGCCGACAACAAAGTGTTTTCTGTCTAAGTTTAATATGCTATGATCTAAATTCCTTTTGACCATTTGCTCCACTTTACACATGGCGATAGATCAATGCAACAGAACCAGCAAGCCCCACGACAGGATCACACATGAGTTGTTAATGCGATAGGCGTGGTTAGCTGTTATGATATTCAGGCAGTTTTGATCACATCCGTCCAGAGAGAGTTAATTCTGAAGACGCGGGGGGATAAGCCGGGTGCTCGTTATTTACCAAGATAAGGAGACTTAGATCCAAAGCATCGCTGTAAGAGTTTGATATCCTACCCACTGACCTCCATGGTGTCTAAATATAGGTTGGTTCTACACAGAGATGATTGCCATATGGTACAGTAATGCTCAGATGTTTTCCTTCATTGTAGATTATTAATATTTTTTTTCAATTAAAAGGAATCGCAGGCAGAAAATCCTTGCTATGGAAGGTGATCGAAGTAATCTCCAATAAATAACACAACGCCTGAAAACAATTTGCCTAGATACAAAACAGAGTGTCCGTAGCTTATTTTTAGTCAACAGCCACGGTAATTGTCGTGATTAATACATCCAGACAACTTCAAGCATTCGCTCTGAAAATGCAAAATGTTTTTTTACACCTTCAAGAGAATCTGACGATTTTCTACACAAAATTTACAACTTTTGCGTTAGCAATAAGACTGCTATGCCTTCGTACAAAGGCAATTAGCTTCGCTTGTTGACAACCACAAGGGTATAAGTTACCAAATTATCATTGCTTTCTAATAAGTAAAATCCTATCATATTATCTCCTCTAAAAAAAAATCCATTATTTCACTGAATCAAATATAAATATCGGGTAACATTTTCATATATCCTTTTCATCGCATGGCCCATTGTTATATTAAAAGGGAGAAACAATCTTCTTCCATCTGCCACAGGGAAGCCGGACTTACGATTTCTGATTTGATAGCGATCATGAATAATTTCTCTGCGATACATTTTCGTGTTGTAGACCCACGGATGTGTAGTTGATACCATCCCTGCCGTTATGAGCTGAATAGCATTAAAGGTATTATACAGGATTGGTGGAGCTGACAAAATAGTCGCAGAGAGTGTTCCTATTTTGTGCGATCAACCTTAAGACATGAAATAACAAACCTGTGAAAATCTGGTGAGCCGGGAGAAATGGGAAAACTATGAACAGTTCTCAGCATTTAGGCCTCCTAACACCATGTACTTAATCATTTTGATTGTAACAACCGCAATCAACTGGTGCGTTGGTTTTTTTTAAGGTTTTATATACAGTTTTCTCAAATATGAATTCGTTTCAGAAGGATATATATCACAGAGTAAAATGGTTCTAGTATGAATACCATACTCAGTAAGCTTTGAGACTAAAACTAAACAATTGTCTGCTTTTTTTCCTTACCGATTTTGCATAATACCCTTAATGTATTCTCAGTCCCAATGGTTGTAACGAATGGTCCCCATGTTTGTTTGGTCTCAATTGTAGTGTTTAACACACATTTGTCCCTTGCCCCACCAATCCACTTAACCTATCCCCGTGCATCGTCACAGTCTGCTCATGTGGTAAACATCGATACCATCAGAAGTAGAACTCGTAACCATCAAAACAGAGCTACCCTTAATTGATTTCATGCATGCGTTTTCTATGTGGAATATGGTTCAGATTGCTAATTGATTCAACAAGTTAATTAAAACAATCCATTCTCAGGCTGGGTCATTAGTTTACTCATTGGAAATGTTTACAAGCCGAGATGGTTTAGTTGGGTTTTAAAATGGTAGCGGTATAGTTCTTCTGTTTTCGTTTCATGTAATTTCTTTTCCCCAACAATTTTTTTTCTAAAATGTAAGAGACAATAACGTCAAAATTTGTTAGTTTGGAGATTACATATAACATGATAGCCTAAATGAATTCTAGAAGTTGAAATTTCAGCAATTAATAATATTGTTTAACAAACATATATAATAGTTTGTTTAAATCTTAGTAAATACATTTGTTTTATAGCGATAACAAAATGGTTCTGGATATTTTTGATGTGCTGCCAATTTTTTTATATTTTTTTTTCGTCCATGCAAATCAATGTTACAAATCCTACAACTGAAAACAAAACAGTCTGATCACAAATCGGCATCATAACACACATTGCTTTACTGCAGTCAGGGAATGAGACAAGATGCCTTACGATTGAACCACACGCCCTTTTCGAAATTACGACTTTGACTCGGGCAGGCTCTGTCTGGCTGTTTGAAGCCCTGTGCTAAAAGCACACGTTTTTTCAAATTAACTGACGGATCCAAAAGCCGGAGCCCAAGCCCCAACCCGCGGTTTCGAAAAGCGCCCACAGTGAGACTAATTACCCAAAACAAACCGTCGCCGCAAGCTTGGCCATGGTAATTTGCGACTGCAGACAAAAACAAATGCCGTACGATAAGGAGCCATTGATGAGTGTTTATTTCTTATGGATGACTTATTTATGGCGATGGTATTTCAGATGTAAATACTTTACGGTCACACCATATTCACTTCTAGACACAGACTCTTCTCCGACGAATATCAGACATGCTCAATAATTTAGTCTGTCAAGGAAGCTGAATGTATCCACATTGTCTGGACGAAAACCAAGGTGTTACATATAAAAACGATCTTACCCCTAAACCTTGGTTTGGTTTGTTTAAACTAATATTAGTTAATGATTTTTTACACTTTGTTAAACAGAATAGACGCGATAGACAACTGGGAGCAAATGACCTCCCACTAGCCTTAACGGGGTGTAAGACTTAATAAGTAAAGTACCAGAGAACAACCTACTTGCTAATCTAGTCCAATAGACCCTTCACTGAGTCTGAAAGTAAAAGTTGGTGTGAAACAGACGTTATTGTCACGGTTAAAAGCGCTTATACAGACGTGTTTTCATTGTCATTAGCGTTAACACAGACGTTACTAACAGTCAACAGCATTAACACACACGTTATTGTCACTGTCGTTAACATTGACGCATACGTTATTGTCACAGTCATTAGCAGTAACACAGTATACGTTAATGTCAGTCATTAGCGTTGACACAGACGTTACTGTCACTGCCATTAGCATTCACAAAACACAAGTTCGTGCCTAAAAGATAAACTAGGTGTATTTTTAAGTGGATTTGAAATAATCACAGGCACATGCCGTTCACGCAGACGTTACTGTTACATGTTTTGGGAAAGTCGTTTTTGTCTAAATTTGCATTTACTCAGATTACAGCGAGTGTGATATTTTTCTCGTGAATGACACCATGCATTTTTTTAATGAATTGAAAACACACATTTTGGCAGTTAAAACACTAGATACGACGGGAAAGGAAAATATAGATCATACTCCAATGTTGAACCATAAGCGTCTTATTGATTGTAACAGTTAATGCAACACAACTATCTGCTTACAAACCAAAATGACAGTCGTGCAAAATGCAAAATCTGTTCTTGGCCTCACGCTTGACCTTCTGAACAGCACAATACAACACAAACCAAACTTACAAGAATATTGTGCACCAGAAGTAGTCAGGTGGAAAAGAAGTAGATATGGGAAAAGGCGCAGCTAGAATGCACTCAGAATCCATTGTGAATTGAACTGAACGATAAACGTTTACATCTACCAGCTTGTCAATTTCATTGTCTTTTTCACGCACACAAAGGAAGGACACCGATTTATTTTTGTGTAAAATATGATTTTCTAACCCCATTATTCCTCTTGTAAGTTCTGATTACTTTCTCCAAACATTTAATTATATATGGTACAAGGTCACCACGCGCCAATTCCAGTCTAAATAAATAAACGAATTTAACGAAGTTACCCTTGTATTCATTTCCCCCGTGTGGTTGTACAATCGATTGCTTCATGCGGACATGGTCCCACGTCCAAGAATATCCCCTAATCAAGCCATCCCCAGTTAAATCCTGGACACGGCCAGCCAGCCAGCCAGCCACATGCCAGACCCATCAATGGAAATTGATGACACCGGGATTTCAATCTGTCATCATATGATAGTTTAAGGTCAGAAGTAAGAAACGAATTCCTAAGACCCTGATGTTTGTATTCAAACTCAGAACCCGTTCTATGTACGTCAAAGCCGGGGTAAGTTCGTAGTGAGGACTGAGCCGATCTTTCGTTCCGCTACCAGCAATGGGGGACCTAGTTTTTTGGGGGGCTATTGACGTTGCTACATCCGCGTCGTGATGGAGATGAGAGTTTGGAGAAATTGAAGAGGATTGAAGGCGCATGATTGCGCTATTTATCATTTTCTTCTATTTACATATGGCAGCAAGGAATGAGCTCACATTCACTGCTTCTTTCGTCATCGCTATTGGCATACGATCCTCCTCACAGGACAACGATGGAAGCATCTTTTGTTTTTATTTAAAATAGAGGAGCACTAGAGGCACTCGTATCTTCTTTACTTCCGCCAATACTCGATCTTATTTGACAGCGAGAAAAATGAGGTCCCTTGATTTAAAAGAGTGCGGTTCGTTTTCATCTGGCATGTGGCGTTTCAGCATAAGCGTGACGTGTACTGAAAATATAGGTCTGAATAAATTGGAAAGATAAAAAAAGACACATTCCATAATAAATCAGAAGCATCGGAACATCTCGTCATAACTCTTTGTTTAAAGGGAACGTATACGTCGTTTGGTAACTTCTCAAAATATTAATGGCAATACTAACTACTTGTTTAGAAGTACAGCAGCTTTTTTTATAGTATAAAGCACTTCGAAGTGATGTAGTTATGGACAAAAGTTTATCAGTTATTATCCCCCAAAATTTGAATCTGAGAAACGTTTCTGCCAAAAACGTTTCTCCGATTGTGTGTTCAAATTACGGGTTATTCTTCCTGCGTGGACATTACCGCTCCAGATATTCTTTGATATCTCAGAAACGCTATACCACCTTTTGAAATGACATTTTCTAAGATTAGTTTTATTGCATATTATGTCTACATTTATATAGGATTAAAATAATCGAACGGGATCCAAAAACCAAAGGTACACTTTGCCTTTCTCAATAAGAGTGACTGGATATCACGAAGGAACTTGTCCGCTTGGAGAGGTCTTCCCTTACCCATGTTGAAGTTCATAGGGACATTTTGCGAAGGGTTCCGTTATTAAATGTATTTGTTCGGTAAAGTGATTGACTTTAGAAATGGATTGCTGATATTTGTTTATCTATGGTCCGGCTCTTTTCACACGTGACTGGTTTCATAAAATGTGCTCTGTTTTGAGCTCTCTAGAAAATGCGTATTTAAATTTTGTAAAGCACGAGTTATTCATCCCACGTTAACAACACTGCAATGTGATAAAATGACTAGTCAGATGTGATACACACTATTCTGTTTTTATTCAAATAAAATGTTACAAATAGCAAGGTATCATTTCCTCATGGTTTGCGATTGAATTTGAGGTTGAAACGTGTATCAAAGCGAACATTAATGTCAGTAGCGTCTAAAGAAAATAATAAGATGTTACTATCCTTGGGTCTAAACTTTTAAATGGTCAGATTGTTTGGAATTTAATCTAACCCGAAATAATGTATATCAGATGCAGACAATTCTAAACCCGAACGTTTAATTCATTCTGTTTAATGGTTTTTTTTTTCTTGTAGCCTTTTAACAATAAAGGCTTTTTAGCCTTGTTTGGAGCAAACTTGCATAATTTTTATAATTTTATTTTGAAAAAAAAAAAAATATTCAGTGTCATTGATGATTAAACCGCAAAATATCTCCGTGGGTTTAATTCCGTCGATTCTGTGGACAGTGCAACACATTTTGCTTCAAAACATGTACGTTTGGTATCTTCATTGCACATCGCTCAAATTGTGTTAACACTCTAAAAACCTTCGAGGTCAGAATTGACCTGGATCCGGGTTCCGGGGCTTGACCCCTTTAGGGGTCAGCATGCATGACCAGGAACCTGTGTCAAGTTGAACCAGAGAGGAGTGAAAACTTATGCAGAATCCGGGTTAAAATCCCATTTTACCACTTTCTGGGTCAGGCTGATCCGGAAATTGGTCAAGCCACCTGGGACCCGGAATCCAGATCAAATCTGACCCGGGAGGTTTTTTAGAGTGAAAAAAAAAAAGGATTATTATGTTGGAGTGTTGACCTTTAACATACAGGTAGCAATCCAAATTGCCACTGCGATCCGTTCACCGATGCGTCGCAAGTAATCAGCATCTTTAGTAAGGTCATTCCTCATATAGTCGGAATGTCCAAGATTGGTATTCAGTTTCCTCGTGTGATTACCAACGGTTCGCTGAGTAAGTCTGCGAAGATCAAAGAGATTCACGATACCCGGAATCTTTGTAATAATATACACGGAGAGAGAGAGAGGGCAGACGTCATAGTACCTGAATCAATCACACATCGGCCCATGGTGATGCTGACTGAGCAACTAGTCAAACTAGAAACATGGAATACATGAATAACGCCCCTTTTGAAACGCTCAAGACAATAATACACGCTGACTTGATAACTTGCATCATTTTCCAAAGACCAGAAGCAAAGTTCAGACCATATGGTGTTGCTAAGGGGTTGCACCCACAAGATATAAAAAGTGGATTTGTAACTTCTGACTTCTATTGTAAATGCCAAAGCGCTAATAACTCACATAGCCTTATTACATGCCGGCCACATGATTTAATTTCCACATTTCAGCAGAGGAAAATCTCACCAAAAAAGCAATGAAA
Organism: Pisaster ochraceus; assembly: GCA_010994315.2. NCBI lineage: Eukaryota > Metazoa > Echinodermata > Asteroidea > Forcipulatida > Asteriidae > Pisaster > Pisaster ochraceus. The sequence continues at coordinate 5,541,934 of CM021530.1, forward strand.
AATGCTTAGAACGAGGTCTTCCATTCCCTATGTCGATTGGATAAATAGTTGCACGTGTCACGGCATTTCAGTTATGACATATGTACAAAGAGATAAATATTATCTTCAGCTGTCACGTGACCTTGATGGCGCGTCAACCTTCACCTGATGAAAAGGTCAGCACACTCTCGACAGGAGCTACCAGCTGTGACGTATCAACGTGACATGCATCAACTTCTTGAGATGCCACAACACATCTTAAGACGCTACACGCGTAGTAAGAAAATGACAACATACCTGGGCGTTTGCCAAATAACATCACACCGCTAATAACAGAAGCTGCATTAAAGGGGAAGTGCTCTTCGAGTTCACGACAATTATTTCCAACTTTGTTTACTCTCTTCCAACCAGGTTCGTTATTAATCCAGAAAACCATACCACGGCATTATCGCCTAAATGGTACTTTGACAGCACTTTGACATTACACGATTGACGTTCAAATTGTTTATGACTCCTCTTAAATTGGAACACTTACACAAATACGGATTGATATCAACAGAAGAGTTGCAGCAAGTGACGTGGGTATAGTCGATAGTGGTGTATCACCCAGGGTGTGGCAAGACAGTTGGCCTTTCGAGATATGGTGGACATATATATATATATGGTTTGGGTGTACACAGACAGATTTACCCAAACTTGTGTCCACCATTTAACACTAAAAAATGGCTTACGTAGGGATACCACATCATGCAGAACAAGACAGTTTCCCATCTATTGTGCAATATTTCTTGTCGAGTATCCTGAGATGGTTTATCATGCATGTCCACTCGCTGACAGCTGCTATTATTGTTTTATAATGTTTTTAATATAAAGTCTCGGTCCCTTGGTAGTTCTCTGACATTACGTGACAAACGACTTCTTCGCCGTCAATTTCCACCTCCATAAATGTA